>PVIH01014203.1:0-54873 GCA_004025045.1 Sigmodon hispidus | reverse complement strand
TTTTAGTTTTACTATTTTCTTTGACTGATATATCTATTTGAGCTACTGAGTCTTCCACTTCAGAGATTCTATCTTCCATCTCTTGAACTCTGTTTGTTATGCTTGTATCTGTGGTTCCAGCTTTTTTCTTCAGATTTTCTATTTCCATCTTTGCCTCATTTTGTGCCTTTTTTATTGCTTCCATTTCAGCTTTTAGTTCAGCTTTTAGTTCCTGGCATGTTTCTTTCATAGATTTGTTCATCTCTTCCAATTTTTTGTTTGTATTTTCTTTTATTTCTTTAAGGCTACTTTTCATATCTTCTTTGAGAGCTTCGATGATCGTCAAAAAGGAATTTTTGGCATTGCTTCCTTCTGTTTCCTCTTCATTGCTCAGTTCAGGTCTTGTATTTGTATTTGTAAGATTGCCACTTTCTTCTGGCGTTACCTTGTTGTTCTTTGTATTATTACGTAAGTTTTTGCACTGATGTTTGCCCACGGCTTCAGTGGATCACCATTAGGTGGCTCCTGGTCAGTTGTGGCACTTGGGCTTGTGTGCCTCCTGTCACCTATTTGGGCGGGGTTGAGTCTGTTTGTTGTTGTTATCTGTTTGCTCAGTTGTTATCTGTTTGCTCAGTTGTTATCTGTTTGCTCAGTTGGAGGTGGAGGTGGGTAGCCATGCAAATTCCCTCAGCAGCAGCTGTGGGTATTGTAACAGGCAGACTTTATCTGCGCCTGCTACAGAGTGTGCTGGGACTCCCTCTCATGAGTTTGTTTCTAATTGCTCTAAAGCCTTCAGCTGAGATGTTAAGTCTTATGTTAGCTTTCTCTTGTTTTTTTTGTTTTATTTATAGGCATCTAGTGCTATGAGTTTTTCTCTTAACACTGCCTTCATTTTGTCCCATAAGTTTGGGTATGTTCTGGATTCATTTTCATTAAATTCTAGAAAGTCTTTGATTTCTTTCTCTTCTTTTTTTCATTGTAAAGGTACTTTATTTTATTTTGATGTTTTGATTTTTTTCTTTGCTTTTTGTAATTTTCTTTTCCTTTTCTTATTATGAATAAAGTCTCATTTTTTATCCATGCATACCCTTCTTCAAACTCCCTTTCCCAACCTGGTCCTCCTAGACACTCTTTCTTCTCTGACTCAGAGGTGGTTCATAGAGAAATGTTCAGTTTCCATGAGTTTGTAAGTTTTCTGTGATTTTTGTTGTTGTTGAATTCTAACTTTAGTCCATGGTGGTCTGATATGACACAAGGGGTTACTCACATTTTTTTGTAACTATCAATATTTGCCTTATGACCAAGTATGTGGTCAAGTTTAGAGAAAGGTCCATGGGGTGCTGAGAAATATACATATTCCTGTGTTCTGTGAATATCTATTAAGTCCATTTTCATCATAACATCTCTTAGACCCCTTATTTCTTTGTTGAGTCTTTGTCTGGTTGATGTATCCATGGGTGTAAGTGGGGTATTGAAGTCTCCCACTATTAGAGTGTGATATTTGATGTGGGGTTTAAGCGTTAGTAGTGTTTTTTTTACATATGAAGGTGTCCTTATATTACGGGCATAAATATTCAGGATTGATATCTTATCTTCATCAATTTTTGCCTGAGACCAATAATTAATGTCCTTCCTGGTCTCTTTTGATTGCTTTTAGTTAGCAGTCTACTTTGTTGGATATTAGGATAACAACATCATCTTGTTTCTTGGGGCCATTTGATTGAAAAGTCTTTTCCCATCCCTTTATTTTAAGCATGTGTTTGTCTTTGGAGTTGAGGTATGTTTCTTGTATGCAGCAGAAGGTTGGCTTTTGTTTTTGTATCCATTTTGTTAGGATGTGTGTTTTTATAGGTGAATTAAGTCCATTGATGGTAAGGGATATATTAATGACCACTGATTGTTACTTCCTGTTATTTTTGGTGATAGTTTGTATGTATTTCCTTTCTTAGATTATTTTCTTCTATGGGATTTTCGATTGTTTGTGGTTTCATGGATATATCTGGTTTTTTTAGGTTGGAGTTTTCCCTCTGGTGCTATGTGTAGTGCTGGATTTGTGGATAGGTGTTGCTTCAACTTGTCTTTTTCCTAAAATATCTTGCTTACTCCACCTATGGTAATTAATAGTTTTGCTAGGTATAGTAGTCTAGATTGGCAGCCATGCTCTTTTAATGTCTGTATAACGTCTGACCAGGATCTTCTCGCTTTCATTGTTTCCATTGAATAGTCTAGCGTTATTCTGATGGGCTGCCTTTATAGGTATGTTGGCCCTTTTCTTTTGCAGCTCTTAATATTTTTTTTTGTTTGGTATGTTTTGTGGCTTAATTATTATATGGTGAGTAGACTTCTGGGGGGTTCTATTCTATTTGGTTTTGTGTAAGATTCTTGTATCCTTATAGGCATTTCCTTCCTTAGTTGTGAAAGTTTTCTCCTATGACTTTATTGAATAGATTATCTGTACTTTTGAGCTGGTATTCTTCTTCTATTCCTATTACTCTCAGGTTTGGTCTTTTAATGTTGTCACAAATCTTGAACATTTTGCTTTATGACTTTTTTGAATTTGGTGTTCTCTTTGAGTGATTTATCTATTTCCACTACTGAGTCTTCCACTATAGAGACTCTCACTTCCATCTCTTAGATTCTGTTGCTTATGCTTGTATCTTAGTTCTAGATTATTTTCCTTTTGGTTTTTTTTTGTTTTTCTGAACACATACACACTCACACAATAAAGCTGTTGCTTATAAATCAGTTTAAAAATTTAAATCATTTTGACAGATACTGTGAGACAGAGATTTTCTTATTTCTTATTCTTATTATTATTATTATTATTAATTAAGAAGTCACACTTTCTATCCTTGAATATCCACATTAAAGGTCCCTTCTCCCTCCTGCCACATCAGATCATTTCTTCTTCTCCATAATTCCCTATCCCCTCCCTGGGGAGGCAGCAGACAGTCCCATGGTCTAACTGACCCAATATTGCTTAGTTCAGCCTCCACTCCTGGCAGATCCAGTTTTCTACCCCCCTCCAAGAGTGATTCAAGTGCTCCTTTAGGTGGAGTGGGATCTGAAGAGTCAGTCCAGGGTGTTTCTGATTCCAAACTGTTCACTGGCTGTGGTTAGCCGCTTGCTCATACTTGGCCTTTTCTTGTTTGTTTGTTTAGAGTCCACTAATGAGTGAGTACATCCCCTGCTTATCTTTCTGAGATTGTGATACCTTGCTCAGTAGAATATTCTCCAAGTCCATCCATTTGCCTGCTAATTTTAGGATATAATTTTTTCTTACTACTGAGTAGTACTCCATTGTGTAGATATACCACAGTTTGTTAATCTATTCTTCAGTTGAGGGACATCTAGGTTGTTTCCAGGTTCTTGCTATTACAAATAATGCTGCTATGAACATAGTTGAGCTAATACATTTGGTGTGAATGTGCCTCTTTAGGGTATACACCCAGAAGTGGTACTGCTGGGTCCTTGGGGAGATTGATTCTCAATTTTCTGAGAACCCGCCATACTGCATTCCAAAGTGTCTGAACAAGCTTACATTCCCACCAACAATGGAGGAGTGTTCCCCTTACTCTGCATCCTCTCCAACATGAGCTGTCATCTGTGCCTTTTATCTTAGACAATCTAACAGGTGGTATCTCAAAGCTGTTTTGACTTGAATTTCTCTGATGGCTAAAGATGATAGGCAATTTTTCACGTGCCTTTCAGCCATTCATAATTCCTCTGCTGAGAATTTCCTTTTTAGATCTGAACCTCATTTTTTATTAGGTTATTCAAGGTTTTGGGCTCTACATCCTTGAGTTCTTTATATATCTTAGAGATCAGTCCTCTATGACTTGTAGGGCTGGTGAAAATCTTTTCCCATTCTGTAGGCTGTCGTTTTGTCCTATAGACAGTGTCCTTGGCTTTACAGAAGCTTCCTAGCTTAAGGAGATCCCACTTATTCATTGTTGCTCTTAGTGTCTGTGCCACTGGTGTTATATTTAGGAAGTTGTTGCCTGTGCCAATTCCTAAAAGTGTATTTCCCACTTTCTTTTCTATCAAGTTTAAAGTGACTAGGTTTATGTTGAGGTCTTTGATTCACTTGGATTTGAGTTTTGTGCAGGGTGACAGGCTCGGATCTATTTGCATTTTTCTACACACTTCCATCCAGTTATGCCAACACCATTTGTTAAATATACTATCTTTTTTCCATTGAATGTTTTGGGACTCTTTGTCAAAAATCAGGTGTTCATAGGTTTTTGGGTTAATGTCTGGATCCTAAATACTATTTCATTGATCCACAGGTCTGTTTTTATGCCAAGCTGTTTTTATTACTGTAGCTTTATAGTATAACTTGAAGTCAGGGAGGGTGATACCTCCTGAGGTTCTTTTGTTGAGTAAAATTGTTTTGGCAATCCTGGCTTTCCTGTTATTCCAAATGAAATTGAGTATTGTTCTTTCAAGGTCCAAAAAATAATGTGTTGGGATTTTGATGGTCAGTGCATTGAATCTGTAGATTGCCTTTGGTAGAATTGCCATTTTTACTATGTTGATCCTACCAATCCAGGAACATGGGAGAGCTTTCCATTTCCTAATATCCTCTTCAATTTCTTTCTTCAGTGATTTAAAATATTTGTCAAATAGGTCTGTTACTTTTTTGGTTATAGTTACCCCAAGGTATTTAATACAATTTGCAGCTATTATAAAGAGTAAAGTTTCCCTTATTTCTTTTTGAGCCCTTCTAACTTTAGTGTATAGAAGGGCTACTGATTTCTTTAAGTTAATCTTGTATCCTGCTACATTGTTGAAGGTGTTTATCAGCCATAGCAGTTCCTTGGAAGAATTTTGTGGGTCACTTATGTATACAATCATATCATCTGCAAATAGAGATAGTTTCACTTCTTCTTTTCTAATTTGTATCCCCTTAATCTCCTTTCATTCTCTTATTGCTTTAGCTAAAACTTCAAGAACTATATTGAGTAGATAAGGGAAGAGAGGACATCCTTGTCTATTTCCTGATTTTAGTGGGATTGCTTTGAGTTTTTCTCCATTAAGTTTGATACTGGCTGTTGACTTCTTGTAAATTGACTTTATTATATTTTCGTATTCTCCCTATATTCCTAATCTCTCCCGGACTTTAATCATAAAGGAGTGTTTGATTTTGTAAAAGGCTTTTTCAGCATCTAAAGATATCATGTGGTTTTGTTCCTTTAGTTTGTTTATATGATGGATAACGTTGACAGTGTTTTGTATGCTAAACCACCCCTGCATTTCTAGGATGAAGCCTACTTGGTCATAGTGGATGATATGTTTTATACATTGTTGTATACGATTTCCTAAAGTTTTGTTGAGAATTTTAGCATCAATATTCATGAGGGAGATTGGTCTATAGTTCTCCTTCTTTGTTGTGTTTTGAGTGGCTTGGGGATTAGGGTAATTGTGACCTCATAAAAAGAATTTGGCAATATTCCTTCAGTTTCTGCAGTGTGAAATATTTGAGGAGTAATGGTATTAATTCTTCTTTGAATGTCTGGTAGAATTCGGCACTGGGACCATCTGGACCAGCGCTTTTATTTTTGGGGAGGCTTTTAATGACAGCTTCAATTTCCTTAAGGGTTATAGGCCTGTTTAGGTAATTGATCTGTTTTTCATTCAATTTTGGTAGATGGTACCTGTCCAGAAAGCTGTCCATTTCTTCTAGGTTTTCCCTTTTTGTTAAAATCAGAATTTCAAAGTATGATCTGATAATTCTCTGTATTTCCTGGGGGTCTGTTGTTATGTCCCCTTTTTCATTTCTGATTTTGTTTTTTGGACAATCTCTGTTTTGTTTTTAATATTTTGGCTATGGACTTATCTATCTTGTTGAATTTCTCAAAGAACAAACTCTTAGGTTCAATGATTCTTTGCATTGTTCTTTTTGTTTCAATTGTATTGATTTCAGCTCTAAGTTTGATTATTTCCTGTCATCTACTCCTTCTAGGTGATTTTGCTTCTAATTGTTCTAAAGCTTTCAGCTGACCTGTTAGGTCTCTGGTGTGGGATTTCTCTAGGTTTTTCGTGTAGGCATCTAGTGCTATGGATTTTTCTCTTAATACTGCTTTGATTGTGTCACACAAGTTTGAGTATGTTGTGGATTCATTTTCATTAAATTCTAGGAAGACTTTGATTTCTTTCTTAATTTCTTCCTTGACCCAGAGGTGGTTCAGTTGAGTGATGTTTAGTTTACATGATTTGGTAGCCTTTCTTTGATTTTTGATGCTGTTGAACTTTAACTTTAGGCCCTGGTGGTCTGACATGTTACAAGGGATTATTTCCATTTTTTTGTATCTGTTGATATTTGCTTTATGACCAATTATGTGGTCAATTTTGGAGAAAGTTCCATGAGGAGCTGAAAATATGTATATTCCTTTGCATTTGGGTGGAAGCATATGTAGGTATCTATTAAATCCATTTGCATCATAACCTCTTTTAGACTCCTAATTTCTCTGTTGAGTCTCTGTCTGGTTGACCTATCCAGGGATGAAAGTGGGGTATTGGATTCTCCCACTATTAGTGTGTGAGAATTGATGTGGGATTCGAGTTTTAGCAATGTTTCTTTTACATAGGTAGGTACCCTTATTTTAGGGGCATAAATATTCAGGACTGAAATCCCCACTTGACCGATTTTTCCTATGATGAATAAGTAATGACCAACTTGTTCCCTTTTAATTGCTTTTAGCTTTAACTCTACTTTGGTAGATAATAGGATGGCAAACCCAGCTTGTTTCTTAGGAGCATTTGTCTATAAAATCTTTTCCCAACCCTTTACTCTGAGCCTGTGTCTGTCTTTGTGGTTGAGAGGTGTTTCTTGTAGGCAACAGAAGGATGGCTTGTGTTGTTGTATCCATTTTGTTAGTGTGTGACATTTTAGGAGAGTTGAGACCATTGATATTAAGGGATATTAGTGATCACTGTTTGATATTTCCTGCCATTTTTGGTGGTTACTTGTTTGTATTTCCTTTCTCTGGAGTATTCTTCTGTGGTGTTACTGATTGTTTGTGGTTTAATGGGTGTATCTGGGGTCCTTAGGTTGGAGCTTTCTCTCTAACACTTTCTGTAGTGCTGGATTGGTAGATAAATATTGTTTCAGTATGACTTTGTCATGAAATATCTTGTTTACTCCATCTATGGTGATTGATAATTTTGCAGGGTATAGTATTCTAATTTGGCAGCCATGCTCTTTTATCATCTGTATAACTTCTGACCAAGCCCTTCTAGCTTTCATTGTTTCCATTGAATAGTCAGGTGTTATTCTGATTTGTCTGCCTTTATAGGTAAGCTGGACCTTTTCTTTTGCAGCTTAAAATTTTTTTTTTGTTTTGTTTGTTTTGTGGCTTGATTATTATGTGGCATGTTGACTTTTTGGGGGGTCATATCTATTTGGTGTTCTGTAAGCTTCTTGTATCTTTATAAGCATTTCCTTCTTCAGGTTAGGAATGTTTTCTTCTATGATTTTATTGAAAACATTATCTGTAACTTTGAGCTGGTATTCTTCTCCTTCTTCTATTCCTGTTATTCTCAAGTTAGGTCTTTTCATGGTGTCCCAGATTTCCTGAACATTTTGTGTTATGGCTCTTTTGGTTTTAGAATTTTTTTTTTTGACTGATATATCTATTTGAGCTACTGAGTCTTCCACTTCAGAGATTCTATCTTCCATCTCTTGAACTCTGTTTGTTATGCTTGTATCTGTGGTTCCAGCTTTTTTCTTCAGGTTTTCTATTTCCATCTTTGCCTCATTTTGTGCCTTTTTTATTGCTTCTATTTCAGTTTTTTGTTCCTGGCATGTTTCTTTCATTTTTTGGTTTACTTTTTCTTGGTTTTCTTTCATAGATTTGTTCATCTCTTCCAATTTTTTGGTTGTATTTTCTTCTATTTCTTTAAGGAAATTTTTCATATCTTCTTTGAGAGATTCAATGATCATCATAAAGAAATTTTTGGTGTTGCTTCCTTCTGTTTCCTCTTCATTGCTCAGTTCAGGTCTTGTAGTTGTAGGACCACCACTTTCTTCTGAAGTTACCTTGTTGTTCTTTATATTATTATATATATTTTTGCACTGGCATCTGCCCATGGCTTCAGTGGGTCACAATTAGGTGGCTCCTGGTCAGTTTCAGCAAGGGGGCTTGTATGTCTCCTGTCACCTTTGAACAAAAGGTCTGCTCAATCTCTAACTCTGTTCTGGGCAGGGGAATGAATTTCAAGTCCTCAGTCCTTTTCTATTGGAACAGTTGGTGGTGGGGTGGCCATACAAGTTCTCTTAGCAGCAGCTGGGGGAACCCTCACAGCCAAAGTTTATCTCTGTCTGCTATAGAGTGTGGGTACACTCTCCACAGACAGCTCCTGCTTCAGCTAATGGACCTTTTCAATGACTAGCTTTCTTTGTTATTTAACTGGAATTGTGTTCTAGGGTTTTGTCTTATTTCACTTGTAACACCATTTTTAAATCTAAACAATTTGACATTGAAGCACTTTTCTTGAAACTTGATTTTTTTGTTTCTGAGAGTCTTGCAATATTGTTTAAATTTATAAATTTTATCAAAATGCATATTTGTCTGCATGTCAGAAGCAAACACCATATGTCCTCACAGATGGTAGTGAGCCACCATGTGGTTGCTGGAAATTGAACTCAGGACCTCTGGAAGAGCAGGCAGTGCTCTTAACCTCTGAGCTATCTCTCCAGTCATTTGCAAATATAAGAACTTTAGTTTACATCCTTAGCACCACATAAAATCTGAGAATGGCAGTGTACACCTGTGACCCCAGGGCTGAGGGTGGTGGTTCCACCCAGGTGGTACTCTACCTAACCAATCTAGCAGAAATGGCAAACTCAAGTTTCAGTGAGAGATCTTGACTCAGAGCATAAGATTGAGGGTGCTAAAAAAAAAATTTATTACGACTTCTGCTTCCAGCCTCATTCAAAGGTGAAAAATATTCACACACACACACACACACACACACACACGTGCACACACACACACACACACATGTGCACGCACACACACACACACGCACACACACACACACATGCACGCACGCATAAATGTACCACACTCAGAAAGAAGGCAAGAGAGAGACAAACAGAGAAAAGCAAAATACTGAAGGGGAGGAAGAAAGGAAAGAAAAAGAAAAGGCTGAGAGGTTAGGACCACTTGCTGTTCTTGAGGACAGGGGTTTAATTCCCATCACCCACTCCCAACTACTAACAAGTAAGTAATCCAAACTCAAGGTCTGATGCCCTCTTTTAGCCTCTGTAGGCACCCACATGCATATTTACATACATCCAACCAAATACACTCATAGTCACAAAAATAAATGAAACATCTTTTAAAAGGAAAAAAGAAGTTTTCATGCTATCCCATTACACATTCATTGTACAGAAAGTAAGAGAGTGTTAGATTTTTAGGCTGGTGGAAGGAGGACAATGACAGGCTAAGATATGAAAAGGTAATTACAGGTATGAGCTACAAAAAGAAAGATTAAATGGAGCAATACATACCCAGAATAAGCATATTGTAATTAATATGCCCTCTTTCTTCTTTAGGGTTTTTTTTCACTTAAATAGAAATGAATTCTGATTTTTACAGTATTTATTTGGCAGCAAACCAGGTAATTATATTTCAGATATGATCTCATCATCAGCTTCATCTGTTGACATTGCCTGCACATCAGAATGTTTGGAACTCAGAGACACAGAAAACAGAACCTTAAGCTGAAGCTTCCTAACCCTGAGACTCGTGTGTTGCTCAGACACTGAATAAGTGTTCTCCTCTCTTAGAAGCATGGTGTGTTCACTTTAAAATTGCCCTTTGAATCCTGCCAATTCTCCAGCCTAACTCCAAAACCTATGGAGGGATAAACCAGGGACAGCAACTACAGAATGAGCTCACATTCCTGTTAAATAATCTTAAGGAGGCTAGATAGAATATTTTATTCATGCACCGAGTGGCTAACAGGCTCTAATATTAATCAATCTTTCTTTAAGTGACATTTTTCTATTAATTCAAAGAAATCTTTTTTTCTTCTCAAGTTATAACTCAAAACTGAGGGCTGAGATAGCAGACATACAGGTACTATTGCAGCTGACAGTCCTTCCACTTGCAGAACAGGGCAGAGAGCACACCCTTCCCCAGGGGCGCTCCAGCACCTAACCAGCATCCCATCTCCAACAATCTTGCCTTTTTTCAACCTTCAGGATTCAATTCAAATCTCTGTGTTGTTCTTTCATTGTTTCATCTAGAAAGATTCAGCAAGCCCTCCTGGTGCCCAGCACTGCTGCCAGGACTGCTAGCACTATAGCACTGTACTTTACATTTAACGTGTGTGTGTGTGTGTGTGTGTGTGTGAGAGAGAGAGAGAGAGAGAGAGAGAGAGAGAGAGAGAGAGAGAGAGAGAGAGAGAGACTCAGCATTCCTTTGAATAACGTAATACAATTTGGAGGACTTCATTCTATCCTTCCACCCTGTCTCCTGAGAACGATACTTGATTCACTAGGCTTTGGCAATAAGTACCTTTACATGGGAAGCCACCTCACCAGACTTCACAAAAGTCATTGTAACAAGGTCTTGTATAGCCTTGGCTGGCCCTAAACTCTTTTCTTATGCAGAGGAAGCTGGCCTTGAGCTCCACTTCTACCTCTCAATTGTTACTAGTATAGGCATGTAACACATGTGCATTTTTTATTGCACTTTTAAAAGTTTGGTTACATTTATGTGAATGTTCATCTCCTCTAAGAGCTTATAAGTCAGTCTTCTCAGTCTTTCACCTGTTGACAGTCACCAAATATCCAGACCACACACTTCTTCTTCTAAGACAAGAAAAGTTTAATAAATAATGTCATCCTTATATAGTCTGTCTGAATCATCAAATGAGACTGACAGTTATACAGCCTCAATAAATACCATAATACTGTTTTCATGTATAGCTCTTCTTCCACCGTTAAACCAAACATTGCTTACTATACTCTTCAATGCAGGAAATTAAAAACATTGTTTAAAACAAATTCTAAACTAACAAGGAGGCTGGCTCATGAAACTGTCATAAACTACAATGGAGGGCTACAATGGAGTTCTGCTTTACCTCTTCAAAAATATATCTTGAACAACTGAATATTCTCTACTAGAGGGATTTTGAGATTTTACACAAGGTATACTATGGCAACTTTATGGAATCAATAGCTTAAGAAAGTATGTTGTTCTGCATAAATAAATAAGAAAAAATGATTGTTAAATAATGACTCATATTTTCAAGATTCTAAATGATCTGTATGTGTTTTAAAATATGAAAAATATTGATGTAGATCTAGCCTCTACATAAGTTAAAATAAATGTCTCTACATAAAATAAAAGCATGATTTTATTAACTGTTTTTTTTCTTCCCTAATAGGATATTCAATACTTCAAGCTATTATGGAAAAAGCAGGACAAAATGGATGGCATGTCAGTGCGATATGTGTGGAAAATTTTAATGATGTCAGCTACAGGCAACTGCTAGAAGAGCTTGACAGAAGACAAGAAAAGAAGTTTGTAATAGATTGTGAGATAGAGAGGCTTCAGAACATTTTAGAACAAGTAAGTCTTCATCTAATTACTCAGGTTTACAGTGGCTTAAAATGTTGGCTCACTCTACATTTGTCTCCATATGTCTTCCAGTTCAGAGTATGAGAATTAGGAATTTCCTATGATTTGTCTTCACAACAGAGTGATAGTTCTTTACTGCCAAAGGCTATTTAGCTCTTATTTTCAGTTAAAGTTAGGAGTGTGGCTTTTCCATCTTATACAGCTATAAATAGTGAAAGAGTACTTACTTAGTCACCAGGAGTTCTTGGCCTTCATTAATATGAATTTTAAACATTATTGTCATCAAAATTAGAGAATTTTAAAGGACCTTTCTATGTCTTTGATAGTTAGTTGCATGAAAAATTTAACATAAATTATCAAAGCAATGAAACAAAAGATGATTAGGTGGAGCATTCTGTGCTGTTATGTTCCTACCAGATGTTTCAAATAATGCTACCTACCAACCAATTTACAACCTTTCTTTGGAATGGAGACTGTTTTAATAAAGATTTCAATAAATAGCTGTTTATTAGATTTAAAGAGGGCAGGAAAAGATAAAACTGAGCTATATCATTGTGTTAAATGGTAGAAAAAACACTATGCCATTACAGTTAGCATTTGCTCTCCCTTATCTGAACACAGAGCTAAAGAACTTTAAGACTACCTTCTACCAAAATTGCAGTGCCCGTCTGCCATCTAGTGGTTTTGTGGAGGTTTGCGCATTTACCTACAATATGTTTGGAATAGTGTAATTTACAGTTGATTAATTTATTATGTATACTTTAACTGCAGAATTATGTGATTGGGTTTGTAGTAGAAAACATAACACTTTGGAGTTCATTTACAACACTCATTCATTTTAGTTTTCAATGATAAAATTTGAACCCAAAATATATTTGTGGTTCCTCTTAACACCCACAAGCTCTGGTTTGTGCATCACTGGTTTTCATATATTAGCTTTTCTATATTAGCATTTAATACATTAGCATTTCTGAATTGGGTATCACTGGTTTGAGTATCACTAGTTTTCACATTAAGCATTTCCATGTATAGATTAGCATCTGTACAAGTATCACAAAGTATACTTTGAATTTTAAAGATATTTAAAAAAAAAAAAACCTGTATTATGAGAGGAATTGGCAAGATATCTACCTCTTGTTAATCCTTTTAAATAAAAATAAAACACTTTACTGAAGAAAGGATCTATGCTACTATAGCAAACTATTAAGTCTACAGATAACTTACATTTACTTCACAGTAGCAATCTAGGTAGATGAAATTCATAATGGCCATTTGTGGAGTTCCTAAGAATCTTTCTGACTTTCACAAGCAGAGCAGTGTCTCTAACTCCAATCCCACTCCCCTCCTTCCACATCCACTGCCCCTGTAGAGAGACTTTGAGTTGTTTGACTTGAACATCTAAAGCTTTGTAATAATAATGCTAGGTGAATCTTGCAGAGCAGCCGATTCTAACATTGCTAGAATTACCAACAGCTAGTCAAAGACTGAGTCTCAGAAAGACCCTCCACTTAGCACCTGTGTTTTAAAGGCCCAAGCTGGGGCAGATAAGTCAGTGCTTAAAACTCACTGACCCATTTTAGGAGCTTACCTTGTTTCTAAGAAGAAAATTGGCATACTTTGGTACTGTGGATAAACTGTAAGTGTTAAATGACTCTGTGAAGAGATTGGTCTTCTCTTCCTCCCCTCTCTTTTCTTCTCCTCCTCCTCTTCCTCCTTCTCCTCCTCCTGTTTCTCTTCCTTTTTTCTCCTTCTTTATTCTTCTCTTCCTCCTCCTTTATTTTCTGTTAACATTTCAAAAGAAATTGGAAACTTGAGTGTCTACTATTCCTTTTTTTTTTTTTTGCTAGTAGCTGATTTTTTTCTTTATATTGGGATTGTCTATGTAGAAATAAATAGCAAACTTGTGACTCTGGTAGATATCTCACAAAGTATGACAATGTCTACTTCACTTTAAGGAGATGTCCTCTTGCTTGTATAATAATGGTTCCTTCCTCCTGCAAGAAAAACTGTGTCTGGTTAGAAACAAGATTGTTTTCTATTATCTACATGTCATAGCCCTAAACAAAATCACTTATAACATTTCTTGGTTTAATTCTATGTTTTGTAGTGCTATGAATTAAACCCATGCCCTCCTTCAGTGTATTTGGCAGGCTCTCATATCACTGAGCTACATCTCCAGCACTTTATTTCACTCTTGGTTCCATCCTAACAGGCGTTAATTCGACTGCTTCCAAGATTGTGTGCAATGCCCTGTTTCAACAAAAATCCATGTTCATCTAGGCTCTCTGAATGTGGATGACAGTTTGTTGGGCGTTTGGCAGTGAGACCAGAATTTATTCCTAGTGCCTGAACTAGATTCGTGGAGGCCATTCCCTACAGAAGAAGACTTTGCTCCCCCTTGATACTGGGGGGAGGGGCTTGTTCCAACCTTAACTGGATATGCCAGACTGCATTGACTCACCCTGGGAGTCCTTATCCTTTCCCTGAGGAATGGATAGGGGGGATGGATATGGGGTGGGAGAAAGTTGGGAGATGACTGGGAAGAGGGGGGTGAAGGAAAACAGTAGTGAGTATGTTAAATAAATAAAGTTAAAAATCCATGTTTATTAACTAAGCAAACAACATGAAACATTTCAGAGACTAAAGTTACTTTAAAAGAAATCACCAGAGAATAATAAATAGAGAATGTGAAAGGATGAGGCAGATTTGACAATGTATATAAAATCATACACAGTAGAAATAAATTCTGACTTTCTGTTGCACAGAATAGTGACTATAATTGATGATATTATATTATATATTTTTAAATAACTATGAGACAAAAATAGACTATACTTTAGGAAGAGTATCTTAAAATCTTGCCTAGTTCTGGGTATTTTATAGCTAACTACTGTTTTTATAAGTGTATTTGCTATTTAAAACAACATTTAGCTACAGACTCTGAATCATTTCTAAACACCAACATCAGAATGGCAAAGGAAGTCTAGGCTTGGGATGCCTCTGTGCTTGATACAAATCTTTGAGACTCAGTCTACCTCAGAAGCTGAGCTTAGCTTCCGTGAGAGGGCAGAACTGAACTGTGCACAGTTAAGCTGCTTTGTACATCAATTTTGGTTCCAGTTCATATATGCTCTCTGACCATGCTGAATTTCCAGACTTTTGAACCTGTTCTAGTTCCTCACAATTGCCTCATTCAGGAATTTTAAGTGGAAGTTGAATTCAGAGCTTTAAGTTTGCTGTAGTTTTGCTTTTGGACAAGACCAAATGTATGAAAAACAATTAGTTTAAGTTACTAACAAATCTTGTTCTAAATAAAGTAACCAGAAAATTATGTATTTACATACCATTGGCTATGCCTTTAGAAGGACCACAACAAAATACTACATTGAGCTTATTGCCATTTATTTGAACCAGCTACAATCAAATAAATTACACTGCTATTTTGCTTTTCTAAATTCAATGAACAAGTTGATCCACACATGTAAAACAAAAACAGATGGGAGGCATAAACCTAGTTAAAACTAACAAAAAGCTGGAAAGATGCTCAGAATTAAGAATACTCAGTGTTCTTATACAGAATCTAGGTTCATTTCGCAGAACTAGCTAGAATTGATAAATTGCCTTCATATAAAATAAGTGTTTCTCCTAGGAGCGTTTTACATATTATTTTCATATGCATGTTTGTTATTTTAAACCCCTAAGCATAATACTCTATCAGTACAAAACTGCCATCCCATGTCCTTGTTTAACACAGCTGCCGAACCTAAACAAACAAAAACCATATAATTTGATCTTAATTATATTTTAAACATTAAAAACTGTGTTGGCTGAGGCTGGAGAAAGTGCTCAGCTGTTTAGAGCACTGGCTGTTCTTCTATAGAGGAACAGAGTTCAGTTCCCTAACACCCACATGGTAGCTTAAAACTGTTCTCCAGCTCCAGCGGATTTTAGAACAGGCTTTCTTTTGAACCACCAACCAGCTCCCAAATCATGACATGGAGACATAATATTAGTTATGAATGCTTGGTCTTATCTTATATTCATTTCTTGCTAGCTCTTATAACATGTTTCTCTCCATCTTTCTTTCTCTGTATATCCTGTTCCCTCAAGCTGGCTGCTAACTGTCTGACAGGCTGGCCCCAGAAGTCTCTTTTTCACTCATTCTCTCCTATCTCTTCTCTCTCTTCCCTCCTATTTATTCTCTCTGGCAGACAGCCCTGCATATACCTCTCCTGCCTAGCTATTGACCATTCAACTTTTAATTACAACAATCAGGTGCACTAGGCACACAATGTTAAATAGATGTAACACATCTTTTTATAATTAAACAAATGCGGCATTAACAAATGTAACACATCTTTGCTAGTTCAAATAATATTCCACAATAGGATCACACTTGGCAGCAAGTGCCTTTACCTGTTAAGCCATCTAGGTAGCTTACTTTTGGTTTTGTTTGGTTTTTTTTTAATATGTATGAATACAGGTGCACTTACTTCTCAATGCATATATGGAAGCCAGAGATCAGGACCAAGTGTCTTCTTTGATCACACTTCAACTAGCTGGCCAACAATGTAGAACTCTTCCTTTTTTTGAACCCCTGACACCTGGCACTAATGTGACAGTTATATAACACCACACCTGGTTTGGATGTGGGTCTTAAGGATCTAACTCGTGTCCTTCCTCATGCTTGCTTAGGAAGTACATCACCAACTGAATTGTCTCCTCTGCTTTCTAGTTATCTAAATTTAAACCAAAACTGTTTATTAAAATCCACCAAAAGAAAAATGTGTTTTTAAAGAATTCTGTAGAAAAATGGTTTATAGGAGTTGACAAATACATTACAATGACTTCTGGATTTCACTACAAATGGCAGTTCCTTTGAATAGATGATGACATAAAAGCATCATTAAATTGAAATTATATTAACTCTTATTCGTAAAATTTGTGTCTTTAAGAATTCAAGAATTTATCAAAAGATTATGAATAGTGACTTTAGATTGTAAGATACTTACTTAATGAAAGGATAAAGACAAATTAAGTAATTAAGTAAGTAAGTAAGACATCACGGAGAGCCTCTTGGTCATATTCTTCTGATGAAATTGGCCAAGGGTGAAGCTGTAAAGACTGACAAACAGAAGAGCAAAATTCTCATTGCATTCCAGTGAAATTGTATGTCCATCAAGGCAGAGTACATCACTGACTCATACATCTGCAGTCACTAGGTAGGACATCAAAAATAACTGTTGAATAGAAGTCTGAAATGGGCCTGGATTGAAGATCAGAAATGAGATATATTCACATGTATTTAAGGTTAAAGCACCCAATAATACCTGAGTGCTTAGGAAGACTCTTGCAATTACCTGGAAAGCTTCCTCATCCATAATTTTACCTAGCAAAGTCATGGGAAACTTACAAATTTTAAAGTCTGTTGTACTAGCTGAAAATTAGAAAGAGTTTCCTTGTCACATACTGAAGGAACAATGACAGCTAGGAAATCCATCAGAAGCTTTCATGTGCAGAACTGGCACAGCAAGTTGAGTTTGCTTTGTCATAGAAAATCTATTGCATATCAGGTTTGTTCAGTTAGGATGTTTACAAACTATAAAACTTAAAAAATATGAAGTTATGCCAAGAAAAAAAATTTTTAAACTAATTTTTGACTGAATTGACTTGAGGGTGAAGATAGCATTATATGCTGTAAGTTTGTTGGTTTCATAGAAAATAAACAACAAAACCAAAATTTATTACATCAATCAGATTAGTGCAAACTAGTGAGGTCATTGTCTAATAACAGCTGCAACCATGCCTTAGAATAACAAACTTTACCAGACTCAAGGAAGAAAATGAGTGTAATAACCAGAAAGCAACTTATTTTTTTTTCTTTAAAACATAGGTAAGGTTATGCTCGAGTAAGTTTGTTTTACTTGTTGAACACTTACTAGAATCCAAAGAACAGTTCTTTTAAAATAGTAAAGTAAAACTTCCTTGAAAATTTAAATAATAAAATCTGTTTTATTTTTAGCTTTAAGTCAGAACCAGCTGCCTCAGAATATTTACTGTGGTATATAAAAAGGTAGTGTCAATTATTAAGTAGGAAGCAAGATAAATTTATGATTTACTTCAGCACAGTTTTGCTCTGGTAGGCCAATGCTAAAACCACAAGTTGACAAAGAACAAATTGTATCACTTGGTTATTCTTGTCTCTGTTCAAGATACCTGGAAAAGCAGCTGAATAAATGGTTTGCTTTGTTTCATAGTACAGCATAGTACAATCCATCATAGTTGGGGAGGTATGAAACAGCAGCATGAGGCCAAGCTATGTCCACAGTCATAAGCAGAGAGAGATGAATGCTTTTGTTCAGCTGACCTCTGCCTTTTTCTTCTTTTTTGGGATGGTACTAGCCCAAGTTTATCCAATAATAAAATTTATATTCTACTTTTTATTTAAGTTTTTTCTCAGCCAAGTATCATTATGTATTTCTAAAGTGTAGCTTAAATTAATCTGTACTTTCTTAAGATTCTTCTCTTTAAAAGCAGAACTTATTCTATGGAGTATAGTTATTTTGTGTTTATGACAAAATATAACTATATATTTTCAATATAGTGTATCTACTAATATATTGCAAGTGAAACAAAAGTTGTTCTTTTTCAACCCTATAAATTTCTTATTTTCTCTATACTTGTAAGCCTATCTCCTCCAACTGATATTATCACAAAAATTTATCTAATACCTACTAGTTTCTAGGCCTTGTATCTGAGATAAATCAATGTCAACCCAATTCATACAGAAACTCAAAGAAAAACTGAATAACACAAACAATATATCTCATAAGCAACATGTACAAAAGATGAAATCAAACTGTTTCATGTAGTATTAGAAGCTCCTGGGCAATAAGACAGCAAAACAGACCTCTATGTCTGTAGCAATGATGTGGCTGAACATCAAGGAAATAGTCTTGAAAAAGAGGGTCAAAGAGAATTGAGAACAGATTAGAATAAACAAATAACTATTCAAAGTTAAATGATAAATATAAAAATATACGTTGCTAATCATCACAATATTTAATTTAATTTGAAGATTCACAACTTTAACTTTTTTGTTAAGATTTTGAGAAGTATAAATGATCTAGCTAAGCTTTTTTTTCAGGGGCGTGTCTCTGTGTGTGTGTGTGTGTGTGTGTGTGTGTGTGTGCACATACCTGCATAGTTCAGGGGTCATAGATCTCCTGAAGATAGAAGTATAGGCCACTTGTAAGCCACCTGATATGTGTGCCAGGAGCTTCAAAATCAGTAATGGCTGTACTACTGAAGAACTCTCTCCTGATAACTATGCTTTAAGTTAAAAAAAATTATTTTTGCAATTTTAACAATAATGTGAATTAAATTATAGAAAATGCATATCATACTTTTCTAAAAAGTGTTTAATTGTTTTGCCCTGAATATAGAACTGAAGTTGTAGGTGGTTTTGAGCTGCCATGGGGTGCTGGAAACTGAGCTAGGTATTCTGCAAGAGCAGTAAGTGCTCTTAACCTCTACAGTCTCTCCCCAGGTATCACCTAGTAGCCTTTAATTTTAACTTTAATATCTCTCTCTACTCTCTGTCTCTCTCTTCCTCCCTCTCTTTCTCTCTCCCTCTCTTCTAATTGTGTACGTGTGCATAAATGTGTGTCTTTGTCTCCTCTCTCTCTCTCTCTCTCTTTTCTGTCTTATTCCCAGATATTACTTGTCACATTCACATAATGTTTCTTGAATGTATATTTACATGGCTGAATACTTGGCCTTGAACAAACAATTGCTGTACTCTCCCCTGAGGAAGACTATTTCTCCTGCTCTCGGCTTTCTTTAGTTACCTACAGTTCTTTCTTTAGAATTGAGGCCTTGTTGGCTTTTCGCCACACAACTTGGCATATTCATTGGTATCCTTCTTGTTCAGCTCATGTTTGATAGTCATGTTGGCAAGACTTTATGGGTGCAACTTCTGATGTTATTAAGAGACACAATTTCCCATCAAACTCCCTGGTCCTCTAATTCTTACATTCTTTCTACCTCCTCTTGCACAATGCTACCAGAGCATTAGGTGTAAGAGTATTTTTGTAGATGTGCTCATTGAGAATGGACTCCAAAACTCTGATTCTTGATTGGCTGTGTTTTTTTTTTTTAATTTGACTTCTTTATTGATTCTTTGGGAGTTTCACATCATGCACCCCAATTCCACTTTTCTCCTAGCCTCCCCCTACGCCCTCCCTTCACCCTGCAGTGCCTCCACAAAAGAAAAAAAAACAAAGTTTTGTAAGCAAGCAAACAAAAACAAGAGCAGAACAAAACATAAAAAACTCTTTGCTTCTCCTCCTTTCCATCTCTCCAACTCCTCTTCATTCGTCCTGATGGCATCGGGCCTCGGTGTATCAGGTATCTTGTTCTATACCTTTAGTAGCAAATGTTCACTGCAATGAATCACACTTGTCTGGTTCAAAGCCTCTGGCTTCTGGTACACCGTCACCACTGGATAGTTTTCTTACTGTATTTTTGGCTTTAGCATCCAGGTAGTGATGGCCTTATAAGATGAGTTTGGAGATTCTTCTTCCTCTTCATATTATATTTTCTAAAAGTTTGTGAAGTACTTGTGTTTCTTCTTTTTATGTGTGGCACAATTTCAGAAGCTTTCTGGTTCAGGAGCATTTCTCTGACTTCTTCTGTGTTTTTGATAGCACTTGGGTATCAGAAACAGGTAAGACAAAGGCCAAGGCAGTCTCCAAAGATGTCCTTGTCTTCTCATCCCCTATGTGCCGCTGGGGGATGGGTACTCACTGTTTCCACTTGTTTCCATGGCCTTCCCCTTGTATGGAATATGGAATTTTATGAAGGCTTTTAGGCTATTTATTATTGTTCAGTTGCTGTGTCTGTGGGGATCCAGGCTCAGTATTCCCATTCTGGTATCTTAACCAATATCACTCTATTCTCTTGAGTAGAAAATATTTATAACACTTACATATTTAGCTAATTCAATGCTTTGAGTAAAACCAAACAATTTATTTTTATTATTATTATTATTATTATTATTAACAAAGAAGTCACACTTTCTATCCTTGTATATCCTTATTCAAGGTCCCTTCCCCCTCCCACCACATCAAGTCATTCTCTCTTCTCCACAACTCCCCATCCCCTCCCTGGGCAGGTGGCAGACAGTCCCATGGTCCCACTGTCCCAATATTAATTAGTTCAGTCTCCACTCCTGGCAGATCAAGTTTTCTCCCCCCAACCTCAAGACTGAGTCAGATGTTCCTCTAGGGGGAGTGGGATCCAAGGAGTCAGTCCAAGGTGTTTCTGATCCCAAACTGTTCAGTGGTTGTGGTTTGAAGCTTGGGCATGCTTTGCTTTTTTCTTGGTTGTTTGTTTGTTTGTTTAGAGTCCACTAATGAGTGAGTACATCCCCTGCTTATCTTTCTGGGTTTGTGATAACTCGCTCAGGAGGATATTCTCCAAATCCATCCATTTGCCTGAAAATTTTAGGATATCATTTTTTTCTCACTGCTGAGTAGTACTCCATTGTGTAGATGTGCCACAGTTTGTTAATCCATTCTTCAGTTGAGGGACCTCTAGGTTGTTTCCAGGTTCTTGTTATTACAAATAACACTGCTATGAACATACTTGACCTAATGCGTTTGGAGTGTGACTGTGCATCTTTAGGGTATACACCCAGATCTGGTATTGCTGGGTCCTTGGGGAGATGGATTCTCAATTTTCTGAGAAACTGCCATACTGCATTCCAAAGTGGCTGAATAAGCTTACACTCCCACCAACAATGGAGGAGTGTTCCCCTTGTTCCACATCCTCTCCAGCATAGGCTGTCCTCTGTGTCTTTTATCTTAGTCAATCTAACAGGTGTCAGGTGGTATCTCAAAGTTGTTTTGATTTGCATTTCTCTGATGGCTAAAGACGATGAGCACTTTCTCAACTGCCTTTCAGCCATTCGTAATTCTTCTGCTGAGAATTCCCTTTTTAGATCTGAACCCTATTTTTTGATTGGGTTATTCAAGGTTTTGGGCTCTAGATTCTTGAGTTCTTTATATATCTTAAAGATCAGTCCTCTATGACTTGTAGGATTAGTGAAAATCTTTTCCCATTCTGTAGGCTGTGGTTTTGTCCTATTGACAGTGTCCTTGGCTTTACAGAAGCTTCTTAGCTTCAGGAGATCCCACTTATTGATTGTTGATTTTAGTGTCTGTGCCACTGGTGTTATATTTAGGAACTGTGCCAATTTGTAGAAGTGTATTTCCCACTTTTTTTTCTGTCAAGTTTAAAGTGGCTGGGTTTCTGTTGAGGTCTTTGATCCACTTGGATTTGAGTTTTGTGCAGGGTGACAGGCTTGGATCTATTTGCATTTTTCTACACTCTACCATCCAGCTAATAAGAGAGCTGTTGTTACCACCAAGGTATGTATGCCACTACTGTATTCATAGGGCTGTCTTACTATGCTGTTCCTTAATGTGGTTCACAGGCATCATAACTGGGTAGGACTACTGGCTGATTCTCTCCTTTGAAATTTTGCATGGAACCTTCTAGTAACATAAAAACTAGCCCATAAGGAAATGGTTTTCAGATCAGTTACTATTTACTGTGACTACATATCTGCTCATATATTTCCTTTCTATAAATTCACTTTATAAGTACTTACATTTTTCCCTAACTATAGACAGTATTAATATTAAAAAGCCCTAATGAGTTCAAATTCAAAAATATCCTACTGAAATACAAACAAAGAGATTAATTCTGGTGACCTACATATTGCATGTGTTTTTAATTAACCTCACTTCTGTTGAATGAGATTATATATATGTAAATTGGAAAATGCATAATCAAAAAGCTATTAATGTAAGTTACTAAATGTAGGAAAGGTGCTATTTCACAAACAATAAAATAATTTATTTCATATAAGCTTCAAATTATTTAAATGGATTACTGGTGAAATTGTAATTGGCTCTAAAGGGAAATGAAAAAATGCAGCCACTATGCTGAAACAACATAAAGTTTGGCGTGTCTGTGAAAGCTAAGATAATAAGTGAGTAGAGAGCCAGGATATTAGAAGAATGGCCTTAGTTAATTCTTAACAGTTTATAAACTATTTAACAAAATTGTATACTCCAGTTTGAGGATTTACAATGTATACTTCATTACCATATGAAAAATTGACAATTTTGAAAAATTTTTGTAACAAAAAAATTTCTTAAACCTTATTTAACCTGGCGTCCCATCCAAAACTGACACCTTCTCTGAAGCTATCTCTCTGCATTTTATTTGCCTGCTATTCATCCAAGAAAATAGAGAGAAAACATATAATGTGAAAATATAATAGAGAATATTCCAATGATAGGCTCAAATGCAATTAAAAAATAAATACAAATGAAACTGATCGAGTTTTAGATTCCATATGTCTCTAAAAGACTTGTGTGATTAATCACTAGGGCCCAGGAAGGTGGTGCTGTTTTGAGATGTTGTGCACTAAGCTGGAGGAATGGATATCTAAATGAACAGGTTAGAAAAAAATAGTCTGGCCTAACTAGAGGTCAGAGAAACCCAAAGACTGAGTTTAGCAGATAAACAAGTATGCAATGAAATGGCAAAGATCTGATCACAGACTTGATACTAGTGATATATTACAGTAACTGACAGACCCTGAACTTGGGTTTCAACAAAAGGCTAGCCCAGAGAGAGACCCTCTCTTCCCCGAAAGGAAATGAATGAAATTCTAAGTAGAACTTCTTGTGGGGCAAAATATACTTATATTCAACTTTGCCCCTCCGTTTCTGCCTGAGAAGAATTAATCTCAGAAATTTTTGTAATCTTGACATCATGTCCAACAAGGAAATTCAAAACACATACTATATATATGTATATATGTATATATATATATATATATGAGAGAGAGATGATGGTGATGAAGAAGATAGATTGATACATACACAGGTAGATGATATAGATATATTCTCTTTAAAAAGCTGTCCATGACTCATATTCTACATTCCCTCCTAAAGTTCTTCTCACACTGCACAGCCTCTTGGGTATTTTCTCCTAAAAAGACTGTAGTTTTAAGTGGTTATTCATGTGTGAAAGCTGCCTGTAGGGTATTTGTGTGCTGATGAAACTAAAGTAAATGGAAAGTTTTGCTTTTTAAGTAAAATATTTTACTTTAGAGTCAGCATTCAAGGATATTTAGGGAAATATTAATATGCCCTTGAGATGTTCCAGTGTGTAGCAGCACAGTCTCAGCATACATCCACTGAGGACATTTACCATTTCTCCATGTCCCTGAGTTCTCTGGAAGAGGGTAATACCTGAGAGAGGATTCCCACTTAATTTATGAGATCACATTAAATGATAATCCATAATTATTCACAATTAAGGGTGCCACCATGAACTTTTAGCTGGGATACTTTGCCTGACACAACAGTCAGTGTAACATACTGATAGTTTGAGGTAATAGGAGTTTAATTATGCTCCAGTAAAGTAAATGAGCAGCATGAATGGGTGGTTTTGTAAATGGGGAAATCATAAAAGTGGTCATGAAACTGAGAGAAACTGAGTTTGATGGGGTACATAATATAAAAACACCAAATAATAAATATATGTATATAAAATAAATTTCAAAAATTAAAAAAAGAAAGCATACTAATAAAAATAAGAAAATTTAAAAAAGAAATTTTAAAAAAGAAAGAATTGTGGTTTCTGAAACTCTATGTCCTTAGCTAAAATGTATGTATGGGTGACTAGATGTAAAAAGCTACAAGCCAACAATAAAATTTCAATTACATAATCTCTTCTGATTCTGAATTTAAGCTTGAGTATTTATTTCTCACAAAACAGATCCTTTGTTCAATTCCTGGAAGAGAAAAATAAAGTCTTTGTCTATTTTCACATCATCTGGCCATAACTTCACCAACTATAAGTGCTAACACTAGAACCTAGCACAGTTCTCAAAACTGCAAGAAAGCTAATTATAAGTTTTAAAAAAAAAAAAAAAAAAAAAAAAAAAAAAAAAAAAAAAAAAAAAAAAAAAAAAAAAAAAAAAAAAAAAAAAAAAAAAAAAAAAAAACCCTTAAAGGCACGAAGTTGGGAAGAGACAAATACAAAGGGTCAGGGGGAATCAGGGGGAAAGACTTATGGGAAAGGTGGGGAGAGGCAGAGAAAGAGTAGGGGATAGAAATGATATATATATATATATGTTATAAACATTTTTGAAAAAAATAAAAAATATTATTAAAATTTAAAAAAAAAAAAAACCTTTATAGAAGCACCTCTTGGGAAAAAAGAAGGGACCTCGCACAGCTGGGCCCCACCTCCAGGGTGAACTGTATCATCATAGATGTACAGAGACCTTTGAAATTCATACCCTTGTCCAGAGCAGAGTGAGAGGTGAGCAGACTCAAGCTCCTGGAAGGCCCATCCAGAGAATTACTTTCGAGGATCGGGGTCACACCCAAGGGTCTGATCTCAGACTCTCCCTAGCAGAAAGGCTCTAGGCTTTAGCTGTGAGGGGCCTCCTCCAACGACCTCGCATGGCCAGGCCCCCTCTCCAGCACAAACTGTTTCATCAGGGGACTGAGTCATTTGAAACTCAGGCCCGTGTCCAGAGCTGAGTCAGAGATTGAGCAGACCCGTTGCTCAGAGCAGACAGGAAGCATACAAGCCCTCTAGCCACAACTGACAAGGAGCTGACTAATTGCGATCCACTGAAGCAAAGGGCAAACTCCAGTGCAAAAATACATATAACAATATAAAGAACAACAAAACAACACCAGAAGATTCTGGTGGTTCTACAACTACAAGAACTGATCAGAACAATGAAGAAGAAACAGAAGGAAACAACAGCAAAAACACCTTTATGAAGATTATTGAAGATTTAAGAGATGATATAAAAAATTCCCTTAAAGAAATAGAAGAAAATACAAACATAAAATTGAAACAGATGAACAAATTCTTCAAATAAAACTAAATAAACACAAAAATAAAAGAAACATTCCAGAATCTAAAAATTGAAATACAAGCAATAAAAAAGGCACAAACTGAGGCAAAGCTGGAAATAGAAAATCTAAAGAAAAGAGTTGGAACTATAGATACAAGCATAACCAACAGAATCCAAGAAATAAGAATCTCTGGAGTGGAAGACTCAGTAGCATAAACACATACATCAGTCAGAAGAAAACACTAAAACCAAAAAAGCCACACACCATATTTGGGACCCCATGAAAAAACCAAACCTGAGAGTAATGGGAATAGAAGAAGGAGAAGAATAGAGCTCAAAAGCACAGATAATGTATTCAATAAAATCATAGAAGAAAACTTTCCCAACTTCAAGAAGGAAATGCCTATAAAGATGAAAGAAGCTTCGAGGACACAAAATAGATTTCAACCCCAAAAAAGTCTGCTTGCTACATAATAATCAAGTCAGAAACATACAGAAAAAAGAAAAACTTTTTTTCTTTTTTATTTTATTTTATTATTAAGAACAAAGAAGTCACACTTTCTATCCTTGTATATCCTTATTCAAGGTCCCTTCCCCCTCCCACCACCTCAGGTCATTCTCTCTTCTTCACAACTCCCCATCCCCTCCCTGGGCAGGTGGCAGGCAGTCCCAAGGTCCCACTGTCCCAATATTGCTTAGTTCAGCCACCACTCTTGGCATGTCCATTTTTCCCACCAATCTCAAGACTGAGTCAGGTGTTCCTCTAGAGGGAGTGGGATCCAAGGAGTCAGTCCAAGGTGTTTCTGATCCCAAACTGTTCAGTGGTTGTGGTTTGAAGCTTGGGCATGCTTTGCTTTTTTCTTGGTTGTTTGTTTGTTTGTTTAGAGTCCACTAATGAGTGAGTACATCCCCTGCTTATCTTTCTGGGTTTGTGATAACTCGCTCAGGAGGATATTCTCCATATCCATCCATTTGCCTGAAAATTTTAGGATATCATTTTTTTCTCACTGCTGAGTAGTACTCCATTGTGTAGATGTACCACAGTTTGTTAATCCATTCTTCTGTTGAGGGACATCTAGGTTGTTTCCAGGTTCTTGTTATTACAAATAACACTGCTATGAACATAGTTGAGCTAATGCCTTTGGAGTGTGACTGTGCATCTTTAGAGTATACACCCAGAAGTGGTATTGCTGGGTCCTTGGGGAGATTGAGTCTCAATATTCTGAGAAACCACCATACTGCATTCCAAAGTGGCTGAACAAGCTTATAATCCCACCAACAATGGAGGAGTGTTCCCCTTGTTCCACATCCTCTCCTGCATAGGCTGTCCTCTGTGTCTTTTATCTTAGCCAATCTAACAGGTGTTAGGTGGTATCTCAAAGTTGTTTTGATTTGCATTTTTCTGATGGCTAAAGATGATGAGCACTTTCTCAACTGCCTTTCAGCCATTCATAATTCTTCTGCTGAGAATTCCCTTTTTAGATCTGAACCCCATTTTTCGATTGGGTTATTCAAGATTTTGGGGTCTAGATTCTTGAGTTCTTTATATATTTTAGAGATCAATCCTCTATCACTTGTACGGTTGGTGAAAATCTTTTCCCATTCTGTAAGCTAACGTTTTGTGCTATTGACAGTGTCCTTGGCTTTACAGAAGCTTCTCAGCTTCAGGAGAGCCCACTTATTGACTGGTGATCTTAGTGTCTGTGCCACTGGTGTTATATTTAGGAAGTGATCACCTGTGCCAATTCGTAGAAGTATATTTCCCACTTTCTTTTCTATCAAGTTCAAAGTGGCTGGTTTATTTTGAGGTCTTTGATACACTTAGATTTGAGTTTTGTGCAGGGTGACAGGCTTGGATCTATTTGCATTTTTCTTCACACTACCATCCAGCTATGCCAACACCATTTGTTAAAGATACTATCTTTTTTCCATTGAATATTTTGGACCTCTTTGTCGAAGGTCAGGTGTTCATACGTTTTGGGTTAATGTCTGGATCCTCAATTCTATATCAGAAACTTCCACCCAAATGCAAAGGAATATACATATTGCTCAGCACCACATGGAACTTTCTCTTAAATTGACCATGTAATTGTTCATAAAGCAAATATCAACAAAATAAAAAAATAGAAATAATCCCTTGTATCATATCAGACCACTACAGTCTAAACTTAGAGTTCAACAACATCAAAAAATCACAGAAAGCCTACCAACTCATGGAAACTAAAAATCACACAACTGAACCACTTCTGGGTCAAGGAATAAATTAAGATAGAAAACAAAGTCTTGCTAGAATTTAAAGAAAATGAATCCACAGCATACCCAAACTTGTGTGACACAATCAAAGCAGTCTTAAGAGGGAAATTCATAGCACTAGATGCCTATATAAAAAGCCCAGAGAAATCCCACACTAGAGACCTAACAGCACAGCTGAAAGCCTTAGAACAATTAGAAGCAAACTCACCTAGAAGGAGTAGACGGCAGGAAATATTCAAACTTAGAGCTGAAATAAATACAATTGAAACAAAAAGAACAATACAAAGGATCAATGAATCAAAGAGTTGGTTCTTCAGAAAGCCAGCAAGATAGATAAACCCTTATCCAAAGTAATCAAAAAGCAGAGAGAGAGTATCCAAATCAACAAAATAAGAAATGAGAAGGGGGACATAACAGCAGACCCCCAGGAAATCCAGAGAATAATCAGGTCATACTTTGAAAATCTATAATTCACAAAAATGGAAAACGTAGAAGAAATAGACAGCTCTTTGGACTAGTATTATAACCAAAATTAAATCAAGATCAGATTAAATACCTAAACACACTTATTACCCTAAAGGAAATTGAAGCTGTCATTAAGTCTCTCAAGTAAAAAAAAGCCCAGGTCCAGATGGTTTCAGTGCATAATTCTACCAGACAGTCAAAAAAGAACTATTACCAATACTCCTCAAACTGTTTCACACAGGTTGATAGTTTATATCTCAAATTATTTCTCTACTGAAGCAATAATGTCAAGAACATAATATCCAGGGACATTACTGTATGTACTCAAGGGGAAATCACTTAGACTTATTTTTAAATGCAAAATATTCTCTACTTTGGTAAAATTTCAAGTCTGAAATTGTCTATTTGAAAAAATAATTATGACAAATCAATAAATGTTTCCTGTGCTGGTTAGGTTTTTGTGAACTAGACATTAGCTACAGTAATCTGAGGAAAGAGAACCTCTGTTGAGAAAATAACTCAACAGATTGGCCTGTAGAAAATCTGTGGAACATTTTCTTTCTTGATGTGAGAGTATCCAGGCCACTGGGGGTGGTGTCATGCCTGGTCAGATGGCCCTGAGTTACATAAGAAAGCAGGTTGAGCAAACCTTAAAAAGCAAGCAAATAATCAATGTTCCTGCATGTCCTCTGCTTCAGTTCCTATCTCAAGGTTGGTGCCTTGAGTTCCTGTTATGGGTTCCTTGGTGATACACTGTAACCTCTAAACCAAATAAGCTCTTTAACTGCAATTTGCTTTTGTTTATGACATTTATCACAGAAATAGCAAGTGAACTAGGGTATCTTCCTACTGATTTTTCTTTATGATTCTGTCAATTTATTGTTTTTCTTCATCTCTGTGGCAAGCTTCTCAAAGAAAATTTAAATTAATAGATAAATTATAGGGTACATTGAACAGATTTTAAAATGTACAAATTTATTTAAAATGTCACACATTTATAGCTATACAGAAAGAAAATCTTCAATGGATTAAAAAATAATGACTATAATACAGGGAGGTAAGAGATGTAGTGGGCTGATATGGAATTCAGTGCTCATTTGGACAGAAGAACTTTAAGATCACACAAGATACCAAGTCTAAGCTCAGATTCTATGTAAAGCTAGAATACTGTCAACAACACAATCAAACTGTAGTGGAAAAATATGTGCCAACTATTCAAGGCATCCATTAAGTGTGGGCTTAGTGTACGGTTAATGGAGCCATCTTTCCTAAGAGTTACCACAACCTTCTTGAAGATTAAATTTTGAATTTGTATCACATATAGTGATTTGAAAATCTAGAATTTGGAAAGTCATGGTTTAAAAAAAAATGGCCACATGCAAATGCATACTACTTTGTTCTGGGAGATATCTTACAGGACATTGCCTAATTTTTTTTTTTCAAAATTGAAGATCAAACCTCAAAGTCATAAAGTTTAGACCATATCTCCAGTCCCTATTTTTAATTTATTATCTGCAAATATGCCTACATTGGCCTACATATAAAGAGAAAACATAGAAAAATTCTCAAAGAAATGGTGTCCAGACAGAAAAAGTTTGAAGATCTTGTATGAAACACTTTGGGGATGCTGGATAAAGGCTGACACATTTATCACATCTTAAGAGCTAAGAGCTTAAAGAAGTGAATTTGGCAGTGGTGGGTAAAGGAAAAGGGAGGGGAAACTATCGTCAGAATGTAAAATAAATTAATAAATTTAATGAATAATAAAAATAACAGATGTTCCTCTGAACAGAGTAGAAGCTAAATACATATCTTAAATAAGTAAAAGGGATAAATATTAGGCATTCCCTAACAGAGAAGTGGAGTAAGTTGAGGTTTATACCTATATGGATTCAATCCACTAGTTTAATTTTTTAAGATGGAATTAGGATCTAATAGTTGATTAATTACCCCCACTTAATCCTTTTCTTTAGAAATTTGTAGATTTTACAAAAATGAATAGATTTCTTAAAGATAAAATAAGCACAAATTTATTTAAAAAATGAAAAGAGTTCCAGAGTCCTCTTGTTAAATACAGGACCCTGAACTATCCATGTATTAGTTCTTGATTAATACAAGTGCCTCCCAGTAATTATCTCCATCTTATTTCCACCTCCTTTCTCCTGTGCTCATTGGAATTTGTCTATTGCCACCTTGGGAGGAATCCTTGAAATTTCCCTCTGCATATCAATCCATACATAATCATAAAATTGTATTTATTGACATTTTTGTTTTATTTTATCTCTCAGATATTTATGTTTTGAAAAATAACTTCTTTGAACCAGAATTATTTTGTTTCTGTGCTAAAAATGTACTCTCTTGAGAAACACATATGAACAGTACTATTGATCTCTTGAGAAAATTATATTATAATTCTTCCAAAACTGTACAGAAATCTATTTGTAATTAATAAAGTATGAATGAAAGAAAAGAATAATTTTACTTTAACAATGTATTTTAATGTACCTTATCAGTTCTTCTGATTATTCAACATATATAGGTTCCACTTATATAAATCAAATGACATTGTTTTCCCATCAAAATTCTATAGAAATTTATGTTGCAGTAGTTAATTTTTATTTTGTGAATATATGTCAGTTCAGATAACAATTTGTACTGTTGTTTTTCTCTTTCCACAAAGTATGCCTTAGGAACAAAATGCAATCCATCAGGGTTGGTAGCTAGCACCTTTATCCTGTGATCTATCTCACCAGCCCTGGTTAAATTTGTATTTGTTAAGAACCTCATGCATGACTTGAATATTTTAGATCAAATTCCCACTCCCACTCTCACCCCTCCAATTCCTCTTATACTTCCATCACCCCTTCCCCCAATTTATGTACTCTTTTAATGTTTTAAGTAATGTTTTAATAAAGTTAAATTGATTTTCTCTCATTCCTTATATTAATAGATTGTGAGTGTTGGGAAGCATGTCAAAGGCTACCATTATATCATCGCAAATTTGGTAAGAAATCTTATTTTTCTTCTTTTACTAAGAATTGAAGTATTCAGGAGTATGTCTTAAAATGATATTCTAATCAATGTTTAAACTACATTATTTGCTGTATTTCAGGTTATGTTATTGCAAAAATCACCATATTTTAATGATTTAAATAATTAAAATGATAATCATATTTTAATTTATTATGCATTTTATACAGATTATATTGGATCTACCAGGTAGATATTTAAAATTAATTATAATGTTTGTTTTACCATGATATCACTTGTCAAATTAAATACTGGATTTTTGTCTGTCTAAACAATAAATGCTAGTCTATGATACATATATTCTCCAGTTTTAAAAAAAGCAAGATATAATGGCTAATCACACAAATATTTTGAATGGGAAAATATGTTTTTAAACTGCACCAGCCTTTTAACTCACATAGAGATGGATACTAAACAACATGGAATGAACTGCTTGCACATCCCAGACAAGTCTTTGTAAAGTATCAAACAAGGATCTCTGAGTACTCCTGGTTAACTCACCAGCTTGAGAAAATTGACTGTGGCAGGCCAATTCCTTTATTTTACTACAGGAATGTTTCATCTTTGTCTTAGTTAGGGTCTTATTGCTATGAAAAGACACTATGACCAAGGTAACTCTTATTTTAAAAATAATAATTAAGGCTGGCATATAGTCCATTATTGTAGCAAACAGACAGATATGGTGCTGGAGAAGTAGCTGAGAGTTCTAAATCTGTATCTAGTGACATATTGGCCAGGCTTGAGTTTTTGAGATCTCAAAGCCCAACCCCTAGTGACACACTTCCTCTAATAAGGCCACACCTCCCTACAGGCTGATAAGGGCCATTTTAATTCAAAACATTACAATCTTAGATCTTAATCCTTTATGTAGCTTATCCTAGGGAAGGCAATGATACTTCCATTTTCTCTATCATTTCCCATCACACATTTCTTTGATGAGAACTTTATTTTGAAGCAAGAAGGAAAGCAAGAAAAGGATGTAGAAGAGGGTCAATCCTGTCACTTTTCTACATGTTGAGTGTGCCATTACATGTTCAGTGAAAGACACCTAGTCTTTGGTGAATTCAGTTTCAGCACAGAGTTAAGACAATAATATAGCAATAGATTATGAAAATTACCCTACTTTATTTCTTGCGTAGAATAAAACGTTGCAACACAATGGATTATTATAGCAATATTACCATATTTGCCTCATCTTTTTTATTTATTTTAGTGGCCCCACAGTTTATGTGTTTTATCTGTTTGCAGAAACAGAAATATTTAAGCAAATATATTTTGTCATTAATCAATATAGCATAAAAGCCTATGGTCCTGGGTATCTCTATTCTCATTGACATTATATCATGAATTTCTAATTAAATGCTTCATTACAAATGAGCAGTTTTGACATCTATTCTTTTTAAACATGAATTCAGAGTTAAAATCAATATGTCATATACCATCATAGAAATGAGTGGCTTACACTGGCAGCTAGAATAAATAAGACAATGCAAAATGAAAAGAATTGATATAAACCACTAGTGGATCTCAGAGTCTGTCTTAAACAGCCTTAGTGGGTGGCAACATATTTCCCTAAAGTATCAACACATGAACTATAAAACTATTTTTTCTTTGAAACAGAAGCATAACATTCACTAAAAATAGCAAGATTTCTGTTATGAATAGAGCATTGACATGTACCCAACTATGTTATTATATGTAGTATATTCTGTCAACTATGAAAGAACTTGCCTAGAATGCATAGAACCCTCGTTTCATCATGAGCACTGCATAAATTCTATGTGGTAGTAAAGGCTTGTGATTCTAGAACTAAAGAGTACAACAAAAATGGTCAGAAGTTCAAGGCCATCATAGGCTATACAACAATGTAGAGATGAAACTAAGCTAATATTAAAAAAAAAAGAATACAAACAAGACAGAGATATATTTTCATACTAATTCTACTAAATATTATAATATGGGTCTTATCAAGAGTTAGGCAAAAGGAAAATAAAAGTTATTCAAATTGAAAGGTTTTGCATATAGGAATATTATAAGGAAGACTTAAAATTAATTATGGACTAATACTTGAGTTCAACAGGCATATAAACCAAAAGGTCAAAAAATTAATTATCTTTTGCATCTATAATATAATAACAAATTTTCTTAGGTTTGTTTTAAATATAATATTTTAAAATAATTATAATTATTTTTTAAATAATTAAAATTATTCAATTATAGCTTACAGGTAATAAAAGACTACTACTTCACTTGTCATTAAATCTGGATCACCTTATTACCAGGTAACTACATATATTCCAGATTCATTTCAACAGAGTGATTTAGTTATAGTTTCAAAACCAAAGCAGCAGATATAAAGGAAAACATATCTATTTAAAAGAGAATAAAGTTAAATAAACAGCAGTATGTGGAGAATAGTTACTATGAATTCATAGCATGATTTTTAGGGAAATTCAAGGATACCCTTTATTTAAACAAGGTTAACAGCCTGGAGAACCTGCTATTTTGAAATGGTAATCCTTTGACTCAGTGTGGTGGTTTATATGTATAATTTCAGAACTTGGAAAATTGGTGTAGGAATATAGTAACTTCAAGGCCACCCTGTGCTCTGTAAGTTCAAAGTGAACATGGAAAACTTAGAAGTATACTCATTAATGAAAAGTTAATGAAGAACCAGGGATCATGGCCCACATTACTATTCAACAGGCTGATACTGGAGAATTTCCATGAATTCAGGTCCAATATGGGCTCTAGTAAGTTCTATGCAGCTTTGATGATCCTGACTCCAAAAATTCAATACAAGCAAGCAAACAAAATAATTAAACAAAACCAAGAAACAAAGTAGAGAATGTACCAGAAATCCTACCTTCTTAATGTGATTGACTGGAAAGAGAGAGAGAGAGAGAGAGAGAGAGAGAGAGAGAGAGAGAGAGAGAAGACAAAACAGATTCTAATTATTTTTAAAAATATTTTCCAACTTCTTTATGAGTTGTAATGAATTGTTAATAGTCAACAATGTTTATGAATGTCTTATATTGCCTTTTAAGTTGAATTTATCTTCACTATAAGCTACCATTCAGTTTATATTTCATTCTCTCCTATAAACTGGGTATAAATTGACATTTTCCATGTCACAATAGTGTCATGTCCAAGCTGCTGTAGTTACTGGCAGTATGCTGGCACCTCACCTCTAGCCAAATTAAATGAATTGACAATCCCTTCCCTGGTTACTCAAGCCTGGACCCTCTGAGGGTTTGTCTTGGTTACTGTGCTATGGTAACCACCATGATGACTAAAGCAACTTATTAAAAAACACTTTATTTGGGGCATACAGTGTAGAGTGCATGTTGGCTGGGAAGAGCAGCAAGCAAGCAGGCATGGCACTGGAGAAATAGCTAAGAGCTTTCCTCTTGTGACAACATCTATAAGTCAAATAGATAGCAAAATGGGATAGCTTTGGCTTATGACAACTCAAAGCCTACTTTCAGTGACATATCTCGCCCGACAAGGCCACATCTCCTAATCCTTCTCAAACAGTTTGATTGACTGTTATTCAAATATATATGCTAATATATATGCAAATATATATGCTATAAATTCTCATTCAAGTCACTACATAGTCCAAGAAAGTTCAGAGATTTGAACTTTTAACAGCTGCATATTAAAGATGAATAGAATTTACAGATAGAAGATGGCTGAAATCTCTTTTGCTTTACTCTATCTTTTATGTGGTTTAAAGATTATGTTTGTAGAGATTTAGCCACACCAATTATTTAGAATTATTTTTGAAAGCAGACTATAGCTTAATAATTAAGTATTGTTCTAGAAATCTCTAAGAGACATAAACACAAAATTATGTATTTCCTTTGACTCATTGTATCTATTTTTTTAGTCCTTTGTCAGAGTGAGCCCAGCACTGCTCTACATAAATCCTTTCATCTCAACTTTTTAACATTTAACTTAATGGTGATAGCTCTGTAAAGATTTTATTTTCCTACACCATAGGTTCTCTTTCCCAATCCACCAAGTATGCTACTTTTCCAAACCAAACAACTCCCATATATCTACTGCTGCATTCTCTTTGTATCACTCTTAGCTGTTACCTCCAGCTAGAGGCATCTATCCCACTGGATCTTAATGAAAAGTTATAGTCACCTCTTTTAGAGAGTTTTCCTTAAGTACTTGGGTTGTCTTCTTGATTTTTTGGCTTTAGAAATGACCCTGTATTATAATAATATATATTATTTTTCACTTATGAAATTGTTCTTTTAAACCTACTGTACTAAAAAGGTCCCAAGGCTCTTTGATGTAGTTATATTTAAGGAACTGGCTCACATTAATTTGTTCAGACCAGGAGGCCTCTGTTTGTCTTTATTCTGTATCTACAGTGCACCTGTTTTTCCTGTTGTACTTCTCAGCTGCTCATTATGTTTGTTTGTTTTTCTTATTTTTGTTGTTGTTGTTTAATTGTTTTAATTGGTCTTTTTAAATATATGTATTATAGACTGGAAAATTAAGTCTTGTGCAATTTACTCAAAATCATACAGACCACTAAGTCTCAAGGGCAAATAAATCTAAAGCTTTGACCCGTCTAATTATAAAGAATAAATAAGTTCTTAAGTAAATAAATAACATATCCAGGGGACTATGATAAACAATGGACACTCATTAGAACATATGCACAGGTTTCTGGAGCATCTGACCTTAAACACATTGCTTTGTTGTTGTATTTACTCTTTTTTCAGCTGTTAAACAATTGAAGTATGACTGCCAAAAGCAATATGAAACTTTTGGCACAAAATCAGAGTCATATATGTTTTTAGGTTTTAAGTTTTTTAAATGCATTCAGTTTGTATCTAACATGACACTCAGATATATCATAAAGAAGAATGAAATTATAGCATACTCAAGATATGTAACTAAAGACTAATTGAATCTATTTCTTACATACACACACACACACACACACACACACACACACACACAGAATATATACCTCAATCACAGGTAAAGAAATGATACATTCAGTCAATGATTCACCCATGTTTAGGTATTTGATTAATCTCAACATGGAAATAAGGCACAATTCATCAAATATCCAGTTTATCAATTTTATACAATTTCAATGACCCATTTAAAAGTCTACCAACTTGCCAACACTTCCCTAATTTTTCTTTTGTCATATATATATGTGTGTATATATATTTCAATTTTTCAGACTTAATCGATATGTGCATCAAAACTGTCTACCTAATGCTCATTTCTTCAGAGTAATTTCTAGAAGACAAGGAAGAATGCTCTTCATTCTACTTGATTGCCTTCTGGTAACTACACTGAAGTGGCCTTGACATGACTTAGTGTGTAGAACACAGCAGAAATGTTTATTGACCTGATTCAGAGAAAATGTATGATCAGCTGTATTTTACATTGATGACCTAATGACCTTATAGATGGACATACATAATCACTAAACTATCAGCCACCTATAATTTTAAACATTTCCCCAGGAAAGGATCTACAAACTACAGATGGGAATTAAAAGGAAAGTCAAGTTGGGGATTCACATTACCCACTGTGAAGTTCAGGCAAGTATAGGAGGCCATTTCCCCAAGAAGGGGAGCTTTCCTGGCTCAACTCTGTCTGCGAAAACATTATTTGTCTTAACAGCCAAGTGTAACTGGAGAGTAAATGAATTCATTATAGTGTGGACCAAGATGCCCTCCAATTCCATGATTTCCTATAGACTTCAACAAAAACTAAAAGTAACTGTTGCCAAAGAAACTGGTTCTGGTCTAGATCCTATCAATATTCTCTATTCAATTATAAGAACATAAATGAAAGGGAAAATATTGCCTGTAGTCAAATAAATATAGCCCAAATTAATCAAGCCACTCAACATTCATTCAAACCATAACTAACAGGTATTTGTTACAGTCAGACACAATAATTGTTTTTCCTTTACCTTCAGTATTCTATCTGACAGACTGCATCTAATGGTGTCCCAAAGAGCTGCCATTTGCCTATGTTTTACAGCCGTGGCTGAAGCTACACAGAAAGCTTAGTAGAACTTCTATTTCAGATAAGACTGAACGATAACAATAATTAGTATGTAATACAAGAACTAAATTACTGTGGCTTTTAAAAACAGCGAAATTATTTGCCTGCCTATGAGTCTGTCCTGTACTCTGGTAAAAGCACACAAATGCTCCACTGACAGTTTAGTAGTCAAAGCTTGATGGGCAGTGTTTTTCCCATTTATGAAACATGAATTTGCTTTTTGTTGTCAAGCTTGTTTCTCAATGAAATCAGAATGTTACTGATGACGTGTCCAGCTGGTTGGTATATAATAAATAGGCCCAATATAAGCAAACTAATTAATAATCACTCACAATTACTGAATCCATACTGGGAGTATTATTTTGCTGTTTGGGTACAGAGATAGTCTGAAGTCAGAATGCAACAGAGGTGATATCCAAAGCCTGGGTTTATTTTCAGCCTTTCTTCTCCTGGGAATATTATAACAATTAATAAAAATAAAAACACATTTTTCTATACCAATATGAAGGAATACAAAGTTGAAAGTGTCAACATAGCCATTAACTGATCTGATCAAAGCCTGTCTCTCTTGTGTATGCATCTAACCTTGAAAATATTTTTTCCTCTTACACTACTGATCCTAGTTTCTTACCTTAAAATTAATCAGAGCTATCTAGTAACCAAAGTATGAGTAAGTTGGATAGAAAAACTGTTATGTGACCCAGAACCACAGATTCTAGCATAACCAACAGAATCCAAGAGATGGAAGAGAGAATCTCTGGGGTGGAAAACTCAATAGTAGTAATGGATACATCAGTTAAAGAAAACACTAAAACCCTAACCCTAACCATAACCATAACCCTAACCCTTGAATGAGGATATACAGGGATGGGAAAAAAAAATTTTCAGAGGGAAAGCTGAACACATAGTAAATATATGTGTAGCAATCTTATTTGCATTACCACCCTTGATAAGCCATGCTTATGATTCTTATTCTCTTCATAGTTACTGTTAACTTTTCCTCATTTTAAATTCATGTTACTGTTTTTTTTGTTAAATACAAAATAAAAAAATAAAAAAAAATAAAAAATAAATTAAAAAAAAGTCATATCACAAAATGTCCAGAAAATTTGGGACACCATGGAAAGATCAAACCTGAGAATAATTGGAATTGAAGAAGGAGAAGAATACCAGCTCAAAGGCACAGAAAATATATCCAACAAAATTATAGAAGAAAACTTCCCCAACCTAAAGAAGGAAATGCCTATTAAAATATAGGAAGCTTATAGAACACCAAATAGACTAGACCCATATAAAAAGTCTGCTCGCCATGCTGTGTAATAATCAAGCCTCTAAACCTACAGAACAAAGAAAAAATACTAAGAGCTGGAAAGGAAAAAGATTGAATCACCTATAAAGGCAGACCCATAAGAATAACAATGAGCTACTCAATAGAAACAATGAAAGCAAGAAAGTCCTGGTCAGAAATTATAGAGACAATAAAAGTGGATGGATACCAACCTAGACTACTGTACCCAGTAAAACTATCAATCAACATATATGGAGTAAACAAGATATTAAATGACATAACCAGATTTAAACAATACTTAACCACAAATCCGACCCTACAAAAAGCCCTAGAGAGAAAACTCCAACCTAAGGAAACCAGAAATACCCATGTAAGCACTGACAATTGATAAGCCCTCAAAAGAACCCCTCCCTGAAAAAAGGGAAATACAAGCTACTACCAAGAATGATGGGAAATATTGATCATTGGCCAATAATATTCCTTAATATCAATGGACTCAATTCACCTATGAAAAGACACACCCTAACATGATCGATACAAATACAGAAATCATCCTCCTGCTGCATAAAAGAAACACACCCCAACTTTAAAAAGAGACAGAGGTTCAGAGTAAAGAGTTTGGAAAAGACAAATCAAATGGCCCTCAGAAACAAGCTGGTGTAGCCATTCTAATATCTAACAAGATAGACATTAAACTAAAATCAATTAAAAGAGACCAGAAAAGTCACTATTTATTCATCTCAGGAAAAATTTACCAAGATGAAATCTCAATCCTGAATATCTATGCCCCTAATATAAGGGCACCTATAACCCAAATGGATTTAGTAGACATATAACAAACCCTCCACCCAAACAAAAAGGAATACATCCATATTTCTCAGAACCCCATGGAACTTTCTCTAAAACTGACCACATACTAGGTCATAGAGCAAATATCAACAGGTACCAAAATATGGGTATAACTCCTTGTACCATTTCAGATCACCATGGTCTAAAGTGAGAGTTCAACAATATCACGAATCACAGAAAGCCTACCAACTCATGGAAACTAAACATCACTCAGCTGAATCACCTCTGGGTCAAGGAAGAAATTAAGAAAGAAATATAAGACTTTCTAGGATTGAATGAAAATGAATCCACAACATACACAAACTTATGGGATACAATGAAAGCAGTCTTAAGGGGAGAATTCATAGCACTAGGTGACTACATGAAAAGACTAGAGAAATCCCACACAAGAGAACTATCAGCACAGCTGAGGGTCCTAGAGCAATTAGAAGCATACTCACCTAGAAGGAGTAGAGGCAGAAAATAATCAAATTTAGAGCTGAAATTAACAAAATTGAAAAAAAAAGCAATAAAAAAAAATCAATGAATAGACTCTGTTTCTCCCTGGGACTCCTTTGTAGTCTTGTAGTGGGAGGTCCTTGTTATCTCTCTTACTCAGCTTTCAGGGTCCACTTGAAGGACTAAATATGCATGAGTGCATCTCCATCCACATTGGCCAGGCTGATGTCCAGATCGGCAATGCCTGCTGGGAACTCTACTGCCTGGAAATGGCATCTAGCCTGACGGTCAGATGCCAAGTGACAAGACCATTGCGGGAGGAGATGACTCCTTCAACACCTTCTTCAGTGAGACAGGCGCTGGCAAGCATGTGCCCCGGGCAGTGTTCGTAGACCTGGAACCCACGGTTATTGATGAGGTTTGCACTGATACCTACCAGCAGCTCTTCCACCATGAGCAGCTCATCACAGGCAAGGAGGATGCTGCCAATAACTATTCCCAAGGCCACTATACCATTGGCAAGGAGATCACTGACCTTGTCTTGGACCAAATTCGCAAGCTGGCTGACCAGGGCACAGATCTTCAGGGCTTCTTGGTTTTCCACAGCTTTGGTGGGGGAACCGGCTCTGGGTTTACCTCCCTACTGATGGAGCGGCTCTCTTTTGATTGTGGAAAGAAGTCCAAGCTGGAGTTCTCCATCTACCCACGCCCCCAGGTTTCCACTGCTGTGATTGAGCCCTACAATTCCATCCTCACCACCCACACCACCCTGGAGCACTCTGATTGTGCCTTCATGGTAGACAATGAGGCATTCTATGACATCTGTCGTAGAAATTTCGACATTGAACACCCCACCTACACTAACTTTAACCGCCTTATTAGCCAGATTGTGTCTTCTATCACTGCTTCCCTCAGATTTGATGGAGCCCTGAATGTTGTCTTGACAGAATTCCAGATCAATCTGGTACCCTACCCTCTCATCCACTTCCCTCTAGCCACATATGCCCTTGTCATCTCTGCTGAGAAAGCCTACCATGAACAGCTTACAGTAGCAGTGATCACCAATGCCTGCTTTGAGCCAGCCAAGCAGATGGTGAAATGTGACCCTCGCCACAGTAAATACATGACTTGCTCCCTGCTATACCGAGGTGATGTGGTTCCCAAAGTTGTCAATGCTGCCATTGCCAACATCAAGACCAAGAGTACCATCCAATTTGTCGACTGGTGGCCCACTGGCTTCAAGGTTGGCATTAATTACCAGCCTCCCACTGTGGTGCCTGGTGGGGACCTGGCCAAGGTCCAGAGAGCTGTGTGTATACTGAGCAACACCACAGCCATTGCTGAGGCCTGGGCTCACCTAGGTCACAAGTTTGATCTGATGTATGCCAAATGTGCCTTTGTGCACTGGTATGTGTGTGAAGGCATGGAGGAAGGGGAGTTCTCTGAGGCCTGTGAGGATATGGCTGCCCTAGAGAAGGATTATGAGGAGGTCGGGGCAGACAGTGCTGAAAGAGACGATGAGGGTGAAGAATATTAACTCATGTGCTGCAATGTTAGACATTGTCTTGTATTGTCTGTGTGATTGTCGGTTCTAAGCTACTAATAAAGGTGTTTAAATGGGAAAAAAATCAATGAATCAAAATGTTGGTTATTTGAAAAAGTCAACAAGACACATAAATCCTTATCCAAACTAACCAAAAAAGCAGAGAGTATCCAAATCAACAAAATCAGAAACAAAAAGGGGGACATAACAACAGATCCCCAGGAAATCCAGAGAATTATCAGGTCATACTTTGAAAATCTATACCCCACAAAAATGGAGAACCTAGAAGAAATGGACAGCTTACTGGACAGGTACCATTTACCAAAATTAAATCAAGATCAGATAAATGACCTTAACAGTCCTATAATACCAAAGGAAATTGAAGCTGTCATTAGAAGTCTCACAAATGATAAACACCCAGGCCCAGAGGATTTCAGTGCAGAGTACTACCAGACATTCAAATAAGGGCTAATACTAATACTCCTCAGACTGTTCCATATAGTAGAAACCAAAGAATATTGCCAAACTCTTTTTGTGAGGCCAAATTACACTAATACTCAAGCCACTGAAAGATGCAACAAAGAAAGAGATTTACAGATCAATTTCCCTCCTGAACATTGATAGCAAAATTCTAGAAAATTGAATCCAAGAACATATTTAAAAAGTTATTGACCATGATCAAGTAGGCTTCATTGAAGAAATGCAGAGATGGTTCAACATACAGAAAACAGTAAATGTCATTCTTCATATGAACAAATTTTTAAAAACACATGATCATCTCCTTAGATGCTGAAAACGCCTTTGCCAAAATCCAACACTTCTTTATGATAAAGTCCTGGGGAGATCAGGAATACAGGGAAAAATACCTAAATATAATAGAGACAATTTACAAAAAACTGATAGCCAACATCAAAATTAATGGAGAAAAACATAAAGCGATCCCACTAGAATCAATAACTAGACAAGGCTGTCCCTCTTCCCCTTATCTATTCAACATACTTATTGAGGTTTTAGCTAAAGAAATAAGAAAATGAAAGAAGATTTAGGGAATACAAATTGGAAAAGAAGAAGTGAAACCATCTCTATTTGCAGATGCTATGATTGTATACGTAAGTGACCCACAAAATTCTACCAGAGAAGTGCTACAGCTGACAAATACCTTCAGCATTATAGTAGAATACAAGATTAACTCAAAGAAACCAGTAGCCCTCTTATACACTGAAGATAAAAAGGGTGGAAAAGAAATAAGGGAAACACCACCTTTTATAATAGCTGCAAATAGCACTAAATACCTTGGTGTAACTATAACCAAAGAAGTATCAAATCTGTTTGACAAAAAATTTAAATCTCTGAAGAAAGAAATGAAGAGGATATGAGAAAATGGAAAGATCTCCCATGTTCCTGGATAGTTAGGATCAACAGAGTGAAAATGGCAATCTTACCCAAAACAATCTACAGATTAAATGCAATTCCCATCAAAATCACAACACAATTTTTTACAGACCTTGAAAGAACAATACTCAATTTCATTTGAAATAACAGAAAAGTCTGGATTGAAAAATAATTTTGCTCAACAAAGAACCTCAGGAGGCATCACCATACCTGATTGTAAATTATACTATAGAGTTACAGTAATAAAAACAGCTTGGTACTGGCATAGAAACAGACTTGTGGATCAAAAGATTTGAATTGAGTATCTGGACATTAACCCAAAAACCTATGGACAACTTATTTTTTACAAAGAGGCGCAAAATAGTCAATGGAAAAAAGATAGTACCTTTAACAAATGGTGTTGGCATAGCTGGATGGTAGTGTGTAGAAAAAAAAATAAATAGATCCAAACCTACCACCCTGCACAAAACTCAAATTCAAGTGGATCAAAGACCTCAACATAAATCGAGCCACACTGAACTTGCTAGAAAAGAAAGTAGGAAATACCCTCCAACAAATTGGCACAGGTGACCACTTCCTAAATATAACACCAGTTACACAGACACTAAGCACAACAATCAATAAAATGGGACCTCCTGAAACTGAGAAGCTTCTGTAAAGCCAAGGACACTCTCAATAAGACAAAACAACAGCCTACAGTATGGGAAAAGATTTTCACTAACTTTACAAGTGACAGAGTACTGATCTCTAAAATATATAGAGAACTCAAGAAACTAGAGCCCAAAACCTTGAATAATCCAATCAAAAAATGGGTTTCAGAACTAAAAAGGGAATTCTCAGCAGAAGAATTACAAATGGCTGAAAGGCACTTGAAAAAGTGCTCAGCATATTTAGATATCAGAGAAATGCAAATCAAAACAACTTTGAGATACCACCTGACACCTGTCTGAATGGCTAAGACCAAAAACACAGATGACAGCATATGCTAGAGAGGTTTCAGAGCAAGGGGAACGCTCCTCAATTGTTGGTGGGAATGTAACTTGTTCAGCCACTCTGGAATGCAGTATGGTGGTTTCTCAGAAAACTGGGAATCAATCTCCCCAAGGATCCAGCAATACCACTATTGGGCACATACCCTAAGGATGCACATTCACACACCAAAAGCATTAGCTCAACTATGTTCATAGCAGCATTATTCGTAATTGCAAGAACCTGGAAACAACCTAGATGACCCTGAACTGAGGAATGAATTAACAAGTTGTGGTAACTACACAATGGAATATTACTCAGCAGTAAGAAAAAATGATATCCTAAAATTTGCAGGCAAATGGATGGATTTGGAGTATATCCTCTTGATCGAGGAATCACAAACCCAGAAAGATAAGCAGAGGATGTACTCATTCATTAGTGGACTTTAAAAATAAATAAAAAGAAAGAGATGTCATTGTACACAAGACCCCAAGGCTTGAACATAGCTAAATGACACAATGCCTCACTTCTACATTGATGGCCTCTGACAGGGGTGTGGGTGAGGAAAGACTTGTTTTCTTTAAGAGTCTTGCCACAGGGAGTTTAATTATGCTCTAGTAAGTAAATGAGCAGCATGAATGGGTGGTTTTGTAAATGGGGAGATCATAAGAGTGGGCATGAATCTGAGAGGTCTGATAACTGAGATTGTTGGGTCATGATGCAAAAACATCAAATGATAAATATATGTATTAAAAATAAATAAATATATAAAAAAGAAAAACTGTTGGGTAATCATCACAGACCTGAAAAATGATAAATCCTGATATAATATAAACCTTAGTACATAGTAGTAGCATACCCAGACCTCTCAACAATTTCTTAGTTATAAGTGGATCAACACGATTGTGTATATATGGATTAGGAAGAAAGTCTGCATTAACCTGCATACTACTGAGGAACCAAAATATTTAATGAACTAAATTTGATAAGATTTTCTAATAATTTATAGGGTTTCAAGGATATATCTCTTGAAAGATTTATACATGGTGGAGCAAATGTCACTGGATTTCAGTTGGTAGATTTTAATACACCCATGGTAACAAAACTAATGGACCGCTGGAAGAAACTAGATCAGAGAGAATATCCAGGATCTGAAACACCTCCAAAGGTATTTGTTTGTTTCTATATATTATGTCTTTCTTTTGAAATATTTATGTCATTTTATGTTATGTATATAAGTATTTTGCCTCGTACACATGCATGGTGCCCTCAGAGGATAGATACTCTAGAACTGGTTGTAAGACAATTTTAAACTACTGAATGGGGAGTTTAAAACAGAGACTGAGACCCATGCTAAAGCAGCAAGTGTTATTAATGGCCAGAACTATGTTAATTTTTTTATTTTAGGATTCTTTTTCTTATTCTTTCAGACATATTGTGGCATTTTCTCCCTGTTCTTGCTGTACAAAAGCACTGAGAAATTTATAAATGGTGGTGTGTCTGTAGATAGTACAGTGGATAAAAGGCTTGGTATTCAACCATAAGAGCCTGAGTTCAGAACCCTAGCATAAACTACTGCAGCAGTGTAGTCCTTTAATCCCAAATCTGGAAGATGGAGGCAGGTTGTTCCCAGAAGCTCTCTGGCCAGCCAGTGTACTGGTTTCCAGCAAGAGACCTTGTCCTAAACAAACAGGAGCAAAGCAGAGAAATCACCTGAATAGACTTGTAGCCTTTAAATATACATGTACATGTGAGTGCACCAACATCTGTACATGCCCACGCACATTCATACATGAGCCATATATACATAAGTATTCACAAAACACAACACAAAAATAAAACAATTTTCAAATGTCTGTACTTAATAATAGAGTTGTCAGATTAACTCAAGAAATTTATTATTATTGTCTTCTGTGTGAACTCTTTGAAGTTTTGCATTAAAAAGTTTTATTAACCAGCATTTAATGGACATGACCATTATTAATTTTTCTACCCAGAGAAAAACCACATTTAAAAATGGTTTCTAGTAAGTGGATAATTTCAAAAATTGGTCAAAATCAAAAGTGTAAAGTTTACATACAATTCTTTTTCAATTTAAGAATATAACAGTGAGCTTTTTATTTCTTTATATTATATACTTGTTTTTCTGTGTATGGGCTTTTATATGTGAGGATACCCGAAAAGACCAGAAGAAGGCTCCAAATCCCCTGAAGGTATGATTTCTAGGAGCAGTAAACAATGATATGGTGCTGAAAATAAAATAAATTTCATTTATCTGCAACAGCAAAAAAGTGCTTTTAATCACCACGCTAGTGTGGGTCATATATAATATGCATAATATATAAATAATTATAATTATTATATAATTTATGTAAGTCATACATTATCAAGAAAAGAGTATGACATAGATTTAAAACAGACATGAAAGCAGAGAGATACACTTGGGAAAAAATAATAAACACCCATACATGAGTGCCAACTTCTCAAAAGAGATAATCATCTGATTAAATATTTATTTTTATTTATTTGTATATTTATTTACAAGTGTGTCATTAGCATATGGTACCCATGAGTGCATTTTGTCTCATCTGAAAGAATGGGTCTTAGATATCACCTTGCATGCCGAAGCTGCAAAACACAACCACTGAACAGCTTGGGATCAGAAACACCCTGGACTGGCCCTTCGGACCCCACTCCAACTATAGGAACACCTGACTCACTCTTGAGGGAGGATGGACAAAACTGGATTTGGCCAGGAGTGGAGACTGATCCAAACATTATTGGGTCAGTGGGACCATAGGACTGTCTGCTCCCTGCCCAGGGAGGGGATGGGGAGTTTCGGAGAAGAAAAATGACCTGATGTGGTGGGAGGGGGAAGGGACCTTGAATAAGGATATACAGGGATGGAAAAATAAATTCAGAGGGAAAGCTGAACACAAAGCAAATATATGTGTAGCAATCTTATTTGCATCATCACCCTTGATAAGTCATGCTTATGATTTTTATTTTCTTTATAGTTATTGTTAACTTTTCAGCATTTTAAATTCATTTTACTGTTTTTTTGATAAATACAAAATAAATAAAGAAGAAAAAAAAACAGCATACTGCTCTGACTCCAACTTAGTGGTTTTGAGCACCACGTAATAAATCTTAACCTCTAATATTTCCTTAACTATGCATTTAAGTAGAATTTTAATATATAATTTGAGATTCAGACATATAAAAACTAAAATCAATGAGTATAGTCAGCTATTCTGTTTCCTAGCTATAAGGTTTGTTTTTTTTTAAATGGCTGCCACTTTCCACTTTTCAATATTGGAATTAGAGAGGTACTTTATAGAATCAAGAAATTTCAAAATTAAGTATTTATTGGATTCCAGTATATGTTATTCTTTCTTTTCTATATTTTAACTCAAGTGAGATGTTAGAGAATATGGCAATTGGCTGCCTGTGATGATCTCCAACTTGCCTTGTCCATATCATTGCTTTGGGTTTTGTTTTTTTTGTGTGTGTGTGTGTGTGTTATAATGTGGAATTTTTTAGAGGCTATGTTTATAAAAATTCTGGTTCATTAACATCTATTTATATTCAAACCATTTTCACAGTAATTTTATAAATACAGCTATATAGCATATTATAAGAGAAATCATAACATATATAAAGTTTTTATGAATCTTAGCACAATTCTAGGTGTCCAGAAGCCATTTAGTACACATATGCAGTCAATTTTTACCTTCTTTAAAAACCTTCTTCAAGAAATAAGTAAGAAAATATTAAGCCATTGTTCTTAGAAAAAAAAAACATAAGATTAGTTTCCCAGAGCCTCTAGTTTTGACCTTGTGTTAATTAATTAATACTTAATCTTGTTTTATTCATTGTAGTTAGCTTATTTTTGCTTCTTTAGAATTGACCTCATTGTCTACAGCTCTTAGCAATGCTCCAAGGAAATGTACTTAGTACATATATTTCTCAAAAACACCAGAACCTTCTCACATTACGACCATTATGGGGCAATCAATGCTATGTTTTAGTCCATTTAAAGCTCTAAAATAACCGGTTTAAAAAAAAAGCACAAATTTAAAAAAAACACCACCTATTGAACCACAAAATGTACATTTGTTTACAACAGGAAAGCAAAAAAAGAAAACTTTAGTGTTTTTTTATTTAAGTAGAGTTGGAATGTTTGCATACAATAGAATCAGTAGGTATTGATTTGAAGACCGAAAATGTTAGTAAGAAAGTTAAAAACAAAGTTTATATTAATGAGAGTTATTTACAATTAAATGAATTACGTTTCAATTGGTTAATGTTTTAACCAAGAATCAACACATGATTTCTGATGTCATTACTTTCATGCTATAAACATAATAATAATTAATAATAATAACAAATACTGGGAACACATGCCCTTTTGATTTGATGGTCCTCTGCTACCTTTTTGATGCCCCAGTTAAACAGAACAGTTCTGCCTTTGTCATTCACCAAGAGTAAATGTCCACACCACAGCCTTCACCATTATCTGCACTCTCCATCCAATCTTTCAAAGTTTATGTTCAGTATTACCTTCTCAGAGATCTTCCTTTATACTCTCCATGATGTTAGACTCTGCAGTTCTCAGCAAGGACTAATCATACTTAATATTTGGGTTCAGTAAACTCCTGTATATCCATGACCATCCACTAAGATCCTTTAATATTCAAACATTTTCTAGGCAGTATCTTCATACATTCCACACCCATATCTTAGGTAATACATAGAAATAAGTCATCCTGACCATAACTGTAATAAATGGTTACTTATTTAATTTTCTGCTTTGTGCTCCAAAACTTGTATCTTCCATATTCAATAAACCTATGAGGAACAGAACTTGAATTCAATTTTAGTTATTTCCTGTCAAAGTCCAACTCCCTCTACTAAACACTGATTCTGCCTTTGTCTTCTATACCTACAAATGTTGAGAATTCTCTTCTCAATTCTGATTGATGAGCAGGATAACAAATAACTCCAGGTTAAGAAGTAGTTTTAAAGAATCTCACAAATGAGATGGTTATTTATACACATAGTCTACATATCATCAGTAAGCTGGGTATTCGTAAATATGCTTTCCTAGAAAGAGTTGGAGCCTTTGGCAAGATAAAGCCAGTCTAAACTCCAGCTTCTGCCAGCTCTCTGCCGTGTTAACTACCAAACTTTGCTTCTTCATTTGGCTATCTGCTTTGCACTGAATGCCACTGTATGACACTATTTCCTTTTTTTACTTCACATTTCATTAAAAAAAAATGGATGAACATTTTACAAGAAAGCAAGTGTATTTGGTAGCTTTTGTTTGCTTGCTTTTTTGTTCCATTTCTTCTCAGCTTCTTTCTCACTACTGAAAAAAAGGGCAATACTTTTTTTTCAACTCTTTATCCTGGCATACAAGTAGTGCATTTTGACCTTTGGTCTGTAAGTCTTTAGTAAGTCTGTCTTTGAGAAAAAGTTTTATTTCTCCTTTTTATTTTCTTTCACTAGAGAAAGATGACTTGGAAGCTTTTTCTACTCACAGACATGTCTAGTGGAACAAAAGAGAAGACACATTTTATTTTTATTGCATTTGCTTCTTTTCCTTCACATGCTCCATTCTATCTGAGAGGGCACAGGTCTTTGTGTAAATCTGTTATTTTGTCCTGGATGCACACTTAGCAACTCTTTCACATTACATCATCCTTATAAATCCTGTTAATTTAAGCTTCATACTTAATTCCTCTACTACTTAAAAGAGCTTTCCTGAAACTCATGCAGGTTTAATTTTCTCTTCCTTCAAATGCTAGCTCTTCTGTATAATGATTATATTGTCTCAGTTTAGTCTCTACATTCAGAATTACAAATGCTTTAACTTCATTGCCTATTTAACATGGCACAAACTACCCTTGACATAGGTGTAGAAAGTGTTAATTATAGGGAATTCTGAAGAATAGAATACACTTATTTTTATTTTATGCCTCATAGTTGATACTCTTCTATGTTTGTAGAATATGTTCTATCACCCATGTATTTAATAATTCTCTAAACAAACAACAACAAAATTTACCCCCAGATTACATTTTGCTCTTGTTCTTTCCTTACTGCTTTACACTAAAAATGTGTGCCCTGGGAGCTCACTCTTTTCCATAAGAGAAACATTGATGGTCATTAGAAAGCAAATAGTTTCTACTTTATATTTCTAAATTGATACTGGGATTGGGAGTTGGAAATCTAAAGCAATGGTAAGTTCTCTTGAGCACACTGTTGAGGTTGAATAAAATAGTTGTTATTCCTAGCATTACATTTATCTATAAAAATAAACAATTCCTCAGAAATTAAACATAGATATTTCAGGTTGATGACTGCAGAGCAAATCTCAGAGAACAATGCTAGGAATCCAAGGAATAGGAAAGAACAAGACAACACAGCACTCTGGGCCTAAGGCACTGCAATGCAGGATGTAGCAATACTATATAGTAGCCATCCTTTAGCCGTTCATACTGAAACACAATATAAAGTCCCAACCCGAGGTCTTTTTTCTTCAAGATAATGAAAACTTGTGTTTTAATGTCTCTATTTTCAGAGTGGGTTCTTATCATTAAAATTAAGATAAAGAAGACATGGCATGCAATGTTTATGTTCATGCAAGAGCAGATATTTCCAAAGTTAGTATCAATAAATTATCAATACCATTCTGTCTCTTGGGAAAAGATGGAGTTTTATCACAAACCCACAGAGATTCAGATTGTTTATTGTGTTAGATTTTAACATCTTCCTTTATACACATTTTAACATGCTCAGTACACCTCTGCTCTGACTTATGATGGAGTACTCGTGATGGCTGAAACTTTCCGAAGTCTCAGAAGACAAAAAATTGATATTTCAAGGAGAGGAAATGCTGGGGATTGTCTAGCAAACCCTGCTGCTCCATGGGGCCAGGGAATTGACATGGAGAGAACACTGAAACAGGTATCGTATTTTAGCCTTACTGTATGACCTTTTAAAAGTATGGTATATTATAAAAAGCCAATTCATCTGAACACTAATGTCTATTACAATTTTCTTCTCAATATATCAAGCCTTCTACAATGTCAAAACATTTTTAGGTAGAACCTCAATGTTTATTACTTATATGGATGTGTAGACAAGATAAAACTACAAATCCAAAAAGGTCTAGAACCATGAAAGGTCTCTGTGTAGACACATTTGGTGGGCAAAAACCTCTGATCTATAAAGTAACTCAAGAATCCAGCCTGGTTTAACAACTACCATTTTAAAAGAACAGGTTGATGTTGTGGGGAAGTGTTAAAATAACAATTAAATGCTTCTTTTCAACAATGGCACTCGCATCTGCTTACAACCTATATTCCAGAAAACATCACTAGCTTCATTAGCCTTAAGGAGTCTATAGAAGAAATCTTTGTCAGAGTTTCAAGGCATCTTTAACATGGAATAACTATTAGTCTTATTCTTTTATATCCACACAAACAATACATTTCAAATAATGTTAAAAATATTATAGGTAAGAATTATTTAACTTTTTTGAAATTTCATAAATTCAAAGCATAACTTAAACATAAAGGAATCAAAAGACAATTTGGAATCCAATGTGCTTGGATATTTTCTTCCTTTATTTTTTTCACATTCTTTTTATTATGAATAAAGTCATATTTTTTATCCATGTATCCCCTTGTTCAAACTCCCTTCCTGCTCCTGCCCCTCCTAGTTACTCTCTCTTCTCCACATCACTTTATCTCCTTCCCAGCAGGGCAGGAGGTCCCAAGATCCTAAGGTCCCAATGTGGCTTAGTTCAGCATCCACACCACTCCCTGCAAATCCGCTTTCATCATCCCAACAGATATTTTCAAATAATGTGTTTTTAGACTTTTATATTTTAATTCAATGTTACCTAGAAGAATATGATCCTTCATGGAAATACTAGTTACATAATCTACAATAGAGTTTTACAGAAGAATCTGAAGATTGACCTTAAGCAACTACAATTCTGTTCAATACTGAGAAAGAATTATGTTAATTAAAATGAAACCTTTATAATACAAAAAATTATCTTTTTGGTATAGAGCAGAATAACTTTTTAATATCCTTTTATATTCCTCCTTCTGGTTCCTTCTCAGTACTCGAGCATCCAATAGCATCCTAGAGAGTTGGTTGTAGCTTTTAATTCCACAGCCTTCTATGGCCCTTAGCCTGGTAGTGGGAGATTTTCTTAAATGAAGCTGCTTTATTTTTGTACTTTCTTCTTTCTTCACAGGTTCGAATTCAAGGGCTGACTGGAAATGTTCAATTTGACCACTATGGACGTAGAGTTAATTACACAATGGATGTATTTGAACTAAAAAGCACAGGACCTCGAAAAGTGAGTTATAACTTAACTGAAAAATAAAAATTGCTTTCTTATTTTGCATGTGATATTCCTAAAGGCTTACAAAAGAAAGTTTGATGTTCTAAATTTTGTTAAGTGATACTGTCAAGTGGTACTTTCTTGATAGTCTATGCTGAGATAAATGCTTGTGTCATACATTATTAATGATATGACAAAGTCAAAAACTTGTAATTATGCCTTGTAACTCACAAAGGTAACAATGTAGCAAGGAGAACTTGGCAAACAAATTTTGGAAACAAAATTGACTTCACAGAAAAAAACAACACAGCATGAATGCCAGTGTATGGTCTGTGACTCATTAGAGTACAGATCTGCTAAGGAGTGGATACTTCAGACATACCTTTGGTTCTGGAAGTAGTCTGTCCAATTCAAACAAACAAAGGAAAGCAAATGGAAGACAGTCTCTGGGCAGAGGAAGGAGAGCAACATCTGAGTCCAGAAAAGTGCTGGTGTCAGGGTCTTACAATTGGAAAACATGTTAGTATCACTTCTGTTACTATGAAAAAAAAATGCCCTGAAAAAAGAAACTTAAAGGAGAAAAGGTTTACAATTACAGATTACAGTTCATCACTGACCACAAATACAGACAGGAACTTGAAGTAGGTCACATGATATCCACAGTCAGGAAAGACAACTATATGCATATTCTTTGTTTGCATGTTTGTGCCCAGCTCAACTGCCCCATTCTTACACAGTTCAGAAGCCCTCATTATGAACTAGTGCTGCCATTGGTGGGCAGTCTTCTCATATCAATTAAGTCAATCCTATCTAGACAATCCCTCATTCAGAGTCTGTTGCCTGATGGTTCTGGCTGTATCAAGATGACAAAGTTGACTATCACAGAAAAGTAGCTTTACAGCTCTCAGATGTGAGAACTCATATCATCTGTTTTTTCAGCATGCCCAAAGTAGTCTATATCAGAGTCTAAACTTTTCCTCTCAAGACCACTTTCTCCTGAGATACTTTTATGTGAAGTTAGGTATGTAAGGTAGGCAAACAAGTTGAACTTGTACTGTTTATAACTCAGAAAAAAACTTCATATCTAAAAATTCTTTAGTATATCTATAATTTCATCATCTATGCACACTAATAAGATGGACAAGCTTGACTATTTTTACATGAAAATTAAATATAGTCTGAAAGAGATAGTGCCTTTTTGCTCACATTGACCAGTGTTTTTGACTTTGTGTACACCAATGCTGTGAACACTGAATCAGTAAATAATATCAGCAGTATGTTTCAAGACATTTCTGTTCTAAAACATTTTGGAAATTGCTGTAAATCTTGTCCTAGTCTCAGGCTAAATTGCATCCAACTATTTTTGTGAAAATTATGTCTGTTTTCCTTTTTAAATATGTTTTTCTGCCTTTTAAGCTGCAGCTCTCTGAATCAACAACTGCAAATCTGCAGCTATTAGCAGCAGATTGGCAGCAAAACCTTCAGCCTGAGGGAATTCTGGTTCCTCAGGCACAGAATCTTTTAAAGCTGCTAAGGGAACTTTACTAAATCTGTGACCTTAGTTACAGGTCATCTTAACTATATTATACACCATAAACTCTAACCTATACCAAAACCTAAGGAAATAAATAAATCATGTTAACACATTGATATCTACAAGTTATGGAATGATAGGAGAAAATAGGGGGTATTTGTTTTCCATAATTAAGCCATTAATTTTCTATAAGATCAAAAACTTATATGTGTAAAATAAAAACATTTCAATAAATAGTATATAAAAGTTTTTAATATAAACCAACGTTTTTCAGGCAGAATGTATTTTTGTCACATGGCCTTACAGCTAGTAGTACAAAGTGCTCATGTTGTATATTTAGAAATCAAGACTGCAGTAAAGTCACATAATACTACATAACAGGTGCTTCCAACAATACCTTGATTGACTACACATTTGATTTTTAATTAAGATGTGGTCACTAGAGGATCAGAAATATTTTATTGGTGCCATTTTTTTAACTCTCATATTTACTTACACTAGTAAGCCACTGTGTAAGAAGCTGAATTTAGCCAGGCATAATGTGTGCATTTGATCCCAGCACTGGAAGCAGAAGCAAGTGGATTTATGTGACAGACCAGCCTGATCCACAAAGTGAATTCCAAAAGAGCTTAGGGCTACATAGTGAGAACCTGCATCAAGAAGGGGGGTGGGGTGAAGGAGAAGAAGAACAGGAGAAAGAAGAGATAGTTTCTGGGCAGGACTTATGCCATGGAGCCATCTTACATTATGGTTCTAAACATAGTGAGTGATGACTCAGATTCTTTTTTTTTTTCTTTATTTTGTATTTATCAAAAAAAAACAGTAAAAAGAATTTAAAAAAAAATGCCGAAGAGTTAACAATAACTATACAGAGGATAATAATCATAAGCATGGCTTATCAAGGGTGGAAATGCAAATAAGATTACTACACATATATTTTCTTTGTGTTCAGCTGTCCCTCTGAATTTTTTTTTCCATCCCTGTATATCCTTATTGAAGGTCTCTTCCCCCTCCCACCACATCTGATCATTTTTCTTCTCTGCAACTCCCCATCCCCTCCCTTGGCAGGGAGCCGACAGTCCTATGGTCACACTGGCCCAACAATGCTTGGATCAGTCTTCACTCCCGGCCAAATCCAGTTTTGTCCCCCCTCC
>PVIH01014202.1:28054-46730 GCA_004025045.1 Sigmodon hispidus | reverse complement strand
AACTGCCTATCAAAATCCCAACACAATATTTTTTGGACCTTGAAAGAACAATACTCAGTTTCATTTAGAATAACAGGAAAGCCAGGATTGCTAAAACAATTTTACTCAACAAAAGAACCTCAGGAGGTATCACCATCCCTGACTTCAAGCTATACTATAGAGCTACAGTAATAAAAACAGCCTGGTACTGGCATAAAAACAGACTTGTGGACCAATGGAATAGAATTGAGGATCCAGACTTTAACCCAAAAACCGATGAACACCTGATCGTTGACAAAGAGGCCCAAAATATTCAATGGAAAAAAGATAGTATATTTAACAAATGGTGTTGGCATAGCTGGATGGAAGTGTGTAGAAAAATGCAAATAGATCCGAGCCTGTCACCAAGCACAAAACTCAAATCCACGTGGATCAAAGACCTCAACTTAAACCCAACCACTTTGAACTTGATAGAAAAGAAAGTGGGAAATACACTTCTCCAAATTGGCACAGGCCACCACTTCCTAAATATAACACTAGTGGCACAGGCACTAAAACCAACAATCAATAAGTGGGATCTCCTGAAGCTGGGAAGCTTCTGTAAAGCCAAGGACACTGTTAGTAGGACAAAACGCCAGCCTACAGAATGGGAAAAGATTTTCATCAACCCTACAAGTGATAGAGGACTGATCTCTAAGCTATATAAAGAGCTCAAGAATTTAGAGCCCAAAACCTTGAATAACTCTATCAAAAAATGGGATACAGATCTAAAAAGGGAATTCTCAGCAGAGAAACTACGAATGGCTGAAAGGCACCTGAAAAAGTGCTCTTCATCTTTAGTCATCAGAGAAATGCAAATCAAAACAACTTTGAGATACCACCTAACACCTGGTAGATTGGCTAAGATAAAAGGCACAGATGACAGCCTATGTTGAAGAGGATGGGGAGCAAGGGGAACACTCCTCCATTGTTGGTGGGAGTGTAATCTTGTTCAGCCACTTTGGAATGCAATATGGCAGTTTCTCAGAAAATTGAGAATCAATCTCCCCAAGGACCCAGCAATACCACTTCTGGGTGTATACCCTAAAGAGGCACATTTACACTCCAAAGGTATTAGCTCAACTATATTCATAGCAGCATTATTTGTAATAGCAAGAACCTGGAAACAACCTAGATGTCCCTAAACTGAAGAATGGAGTAACAAACTGTGGTACATCTACACAATGGAATACTACTCAGCAGTAAGAAAAAATGATATCCTAAAATTCACAGGCAAATGGATGGATTTGGAGAATATCCTCCTGAGCGAGGTATCACACTCAGAGAGATAAGCATGGGATGCACTCACTCACTAGTGGTCTCTAAACAAACAAACAAGAAAAAAAGCCAAACATGCCCAAGCGGCAAACCACAACCACTGAACAGCTTGGGATCAGAAACACCCTAGACTGACCCTTCGAACCCCACTCCAACTATAGATACACCAGACTCACTCTTGAGGAAGGGGGGACAAAACTGGATTTGGCCAGGAGTGGAGACTGATCCAAGCATTATTTGGTCAGTGGGACCATAGGACTGTCTGCTCCCTGCCCAGGGATGGGATGGGGAGTTGCAGAGAAGAAAAATGACCAGATGTGGTGGGAGGGGGAAGGGACCTTGAATAAGGTTATACAGAGATGGAAAAAAAAATTAGAGGGAAAGCTGAACACAAAGTAAATATATGTGCAGCAATCTTTTTTGCATTACCACCCTTGATAAGCCATGCTTATGATTCTTATCCTCTTTATAGTTATTGTTAACTTTTCCGCATTTTAAATTCATTTTACTGGTTTTTTAATAAATACAAAATAAAGAAGGAAAAAAAAATAAAAACAAGCAAATAAAAAAAGCCAGACAAATAGGAAGACTGGTATACCAGATATGATGGTAAAAGAAATTTTAATAAAAACTATATGAAAAGTAAAAGAAAATATGGGGACCTGAGTTTGGCTACTCTGAGTCCACATGAAATATACTCATGATAGTGCCTGTTTGCAAGACAGGAATATACTTGAAACTTATTGACCAGTCAGTCTAGCTGAAATGATGAACTTCACATTCACTGAGAGATTCAGTTTCAAAAACAAATGTAGATAGTTAGATAGTGACTGAGGAAGACATCTGACTCTTTTCTCCAGTCTACACACACACACAGAGAGAGAGAGAGAGAGAGAGAGAGAGAGAGAGAGAGAGAGAGGGAGGGAGGGAGGGAGGGAGGGAGGGAGGGAGAGAGAGAGAGAGAGAGAGAGAGAGAGAGAGAGAGAGAGGGATGGAGGGAGGGAGAGAGGCAGAGTGACAGAGAGAGAATGACAGAGAAAGACAGAAAGACAGAGAGGGGAAGACAGAGGGGGAGATATTATCTGACATTGATCAGTTTTCCATAGGTGACTTTAAATGGTACGTTTCACACCTATGTTGGGCTAAAGCAATTTGCATCAAGGCTGGGTTTGGCACATTCTGATGAGGTGGTGAAAGGATGTCAAAATCAGTGCCAGAAGATGACTTCAGCAATCAGCAGCTACAGAGAGAAGAAGGAAAAGAACCTGGTGTGCAAATATTACTCAAAAACCCAGAACAGCTTTATTTGTTAACTTCTTGCATACAAGCAAGCACCAAAAGCTTGTAAATATCTCTAAATGAATCCCCAACTATCTGATGGGAGCTAAGCCTTCTGTTGTGTAAAAGGAAAGCAACACGATTTGATTTCTGGAAGTTTTACCTCCTACACTCCAAGATTGAAACTATTTGTGAGGATAGCCCTCAGACTTAGCTGTGGTAGAATCACAGTGAGTGGAGCATAAGTTGTCACATGTTCTAAGTTTGAACTGGACATTTGATTTTGAAAAGTTAACAAGATAGAGTCTTATTGTATCTCATAAAATCTCAACACATTGTTTCCGTTTAAAATAATATTGTAGACACATACTACACATGTATACAATTGTATTTAAATGCATATGTGTATGCATAAACATATATAGAAAAATTATATGTAGAGATAAATACACAATATAGCCACATAAAGTTTAAAGTTGAATGTGGGCTAGAGTTGTGTTCCTCTTTTTCAGCACGTTAGCGGAGTAAATGTGGCATGCAATATTTGAACTTGCTCTGCCCAAGTAGGCCATTACCATGTGATGAGCAAACACAGCTACTTAATTAAGGTCAGACAAAGCTCACATTAGCTCCATAAAAGATTCAACTCATTTCCTTCTTATTAGGTTATATGATCAATAGAGTATATTTTGATATGATAAACACCAGCACTATGAAAAAAAAGTAGAGATCAAAGACAAAGGAAGAAAAGTTAATACAAGGAAATAGAGATATTTTGAGGAAGAAAAAAAATGACTATAAAAATAAAAACAAAAAGCTGGATGTGTCATCTTTGATTTAACAGTGGGTGTGGAGGTCAGCAACACTCTGAGGAATTTATAAACTTCTTCATATTCAACTGAGCCTTATGACACAGGCCTGTAACCCCACATACTCATGAAGCAGAGGCAGAAGGATAGCAATTTAAAACATGACTGACTTCAATGTAACTTCAAAACTGCACTGGGGAACAAAGAAACGCCTGTCTCAAACTATAATATAAAAAGAGGGTGACTGGGAGGGATGGGAGAGGGCAGGGAGTTTGAACAAGGGGATACATGGCTAAAAAATGAGACATTATTCATAATAAAAATAAAGAAAAATAAAACAACACAACAATAAAACACCAGTTTTCAAAATGTGGAATTGAAAAAAAGAGGCCTGAGAATGTGGCTCTGAGATAGAGTGCCTGTTGATATGTACAAGGTCCTGGGTTCTTACTACAAAAAAACTTCAAATTTAAAAACGCAAATAACTTCAAGTTCTATTCATCAAGACAAAGGAACATATCTTTTGAAGTCTCCTAAACTAATGAGAGAATCTGAGACCAAGGTCAAGCAGATCAAGGTTGCTACACTTAATACCATTGAGATTTGAAGTGCATTTTCACTTATTTCTCTCCAAAATAAAATTTAATTTTTGTCTTAGTTTTTCCATTAGTTGCTGTAACAAAATAGCCTGTAAAAAGCACTTTGGGAAGAAAGGGCTTTTTCAGTTCAGAGATCCCGGTTACAGAGCATTTTACTTGGGAAATCACAGGAACTTAAGGGACCTGGTCACTCTATATCCATAATTGAGCACAAAGAAGAAATATTGCATGAATACTTGCACTCAGTTCAATTTATCTGGTCTTACTGGCTTCAGAATGCCTTGTATATGGGATGGTATCACACACAGTAGGAAGATCTTTCCACATCAATTTATGTAGTAATGGTAATCCCTCACAGATATTCCCACAGGCCAAATTAATCTAGAGAATCCCTCATTTAGACTCCACTCCCATGTGATTACAAATTGTCTCAAGATAGCTAACAGCCATGTCCTTTCTATCTTCCATACTAGTAACTTCAATCAGGCAATAGTACCCATCTGAAGGAGTTTTATCAAGTAAGAAGAATATTCATTAAGAAGCTACAGAATCTAATCAAGATCTTTTGGGTTTGTTTTCATTTTGGAATTTCCTAAAGAGTACATGGGACTGGGTCAGGCAAAGTGACTTGTGTTGGTTTTGCGTGTGAGAAGAGATACACACACATACTCACACTACCAAGGCCACTCGATTGTTTATTTAAGAGAGTTTCCAGGCAGGTACAGGAGCAGAGAAGCAAGAGAGGAGGAGAGAGAGAGACCTTAATATGGTATCTCTTTTTAAGAGAAGGGGTATGCAAGGGTTTACGCAGCCACGCCCAGGGTCATGCCTCCAAACAAGGTGTGCCTGCCAGAAGCCATGTTGGCTTCACCATGTAGAGTACCAGGAATACTTACAACTTGTAAGTATAGTTAAGTGTCAATATGAAAACACTATGTTTATTAGGCATGCAGATAAAAATCTTAGGAGCTGATGAAAATGTACTACTGAATTAGCTGTTGAGATCTCCACTCAATGACTAAGCACCCTGGACTGTTGTGACAGAAGAGATAAAGGGGTCAAGAAATACATTTAAGTTGCATGCCTACATGACATTAAAATAGATACAGAGAAATAGAACCAAGAGGAGAAGCCAAAGAAAGCACATTATTTCCCTACAGTTGCAAGAAGGATGTACTAGGGATGAGTACCACCATTCCTGACAATCTCAGGAGCTAATCTCAGCATGCAAGACTCTTATTACAAGATGTGGCTACCATATGAGCTTATTGGATGCTATGGAAATAAAGAGGTTTCTGTGATAATAGGAGTCAGATGTTAGTCTTAATCATCACTGTGAAATCTCTGACAATTAAGGTAATTGCATTTTGAAAAAAGTCCAAGTGTGGCTCAAAGTGGCTATTGATTTTTTCAGCCTCAAAAATGCCAAATGAACACCAAAAAAAAAGAGTGAGTAATCAAATATTGCTGTTCTTTTTGTTCCCTCTTGAGACATGGTCTCACTGTATTTCTGAAGCTGATCTGACATTCACTAGAAAACCAAGGCCAATTCAAGCTAGCAGTTATCTGTCTCAATAGTCCCAGTGCTGGTATTAGCGGCAGACATCAACATGCCCAATACGTAGTTTAGTCTTTGTAATAGTGTTTCCCTCTGTTGCTACGTGAAGCAAACATGAAGAATAAATAGTGGAGGGTCCCTCAAACTCTGACTTATTGCAGCAATGAATTCTACTTTATCCACAGAAGGTAAACCTTTTACAGTCCTATAAAGATGTGGGACACTAGAGATGTTTCAACTATCCAGTTTTTGACTACTTGTCTAATATTTTTACTGATTACATTTTCTTTCCATATCTCATCTACTCAAAGCATAAGAGAATAGACAAAGTGTCCAAAGATCTTAAAATTGAAGATGCTCAGAAATTGATGCTATTTGGTTGAGAGGATATAGTGAAAATATTTATTTGTAGTGCCATGTTCAATAGTCTTGACATATTTATAATTACTGTTCATATGTCTTATGAAAATGAGGACATTGTGATCTCTGAGTTAGGTAGGCATGGAACAGATTCAGTGATTGTAATTGCCTCACCTGGTTTGCTTGCCTCTGCCAGCAGTGCCTTGATTTGGCACTGTTGTACTCTGATTCTCAATGTGTTGGTTATGGCTGATCATATCCTCATGCTGAGAGGTAAGTTTGTTAGGGTTAGGATTTTCTGTTCTGAATGTGCTATGTAGGTGGTTCCAATGAAAACACAAAAACTTAGTTGAAGTCTACATTCAGCAGAATCATCAGACCATTTTTAACTCTGATTACCAAGAAGGAAAATATAGAGAGAGAACTCATAAAAATGAGAAAAGCTGATGTGGTTGGTGACATACACCTACAATTACAATATTGGGGAAGCTGAGTCAGGAGAACCACAGTTCTAGGGCAGCAATACAATAATAACAAAGTGCTGTCTTTATAGAAATCATGCATTTATCTATCTATCTATATGTGTGTGTGTGTGTGTGTGTGTGTGTGTGTGTGTGTGTGTGTGTGTGTGTGTGTGTGTGTGTGAGTATAAATGTATGGTCATGTGTTCCATAGTAAGACCAGAGGAAATCTTTCAGGACAGTTGTCTTCCTTACAATGTGGGTCCCAGGGACTAAACTCAGATCATTAGTCTTGAAGACAGCTACCATTACCTGCTGAGCCATCTTATGATAACATTGTCTTTTAAAAATCAGAAAGCAAGGCAAAACATAAAGAAGACATGAGAATAGCATGATTCCAATAGTCTTTTGTAGATTTCAGAGCAGTGAGTAATTCACTATTAGCCTATGCCTTTTTAAATGAATTAAAATGAATTGCAACCTTTGATTCCTATTATGCTATGTATATTAGAGATTCCAAAGTGATATTAATCATAGAAAAAAACAAACAAAAATTGGTTGTAGTTTTAGTTTATTCTGAAGAGTTAAAAAATTCTGGGGTCTGTAGAGATGGCTCTGTAGTTAAAAGTAGTTGCTCTTGCAGAGGACTGTCAGTTCCCAGTATCCTCAGTGGGCAGCCCATGGCCACCTCTAACTCCAGCTCCAGGAGACTGATATCTTCTTTGGAAATCCCCAAGTTATTGTACTTATGTGCACACACCCACATAGAAGCATTCAAATATATATATATTACTAAAATTAAACTAAATCATTAAAAAGGGGAAAGGTGTTATTGTCCATGATTTGAATCAGCATTCTGCTCTTTTTAAGGTACTAGTTTCCTATACCACCTGCTTTCTTGCTTCCCCTTGCTGCTTCATATCATCCCTATTGTGAACAAGCTAATAAGGTCTAATATGGTGACTGCATCTTTATGGAATGTCCTACCCTTCCATTTGATACTATGGGAAGCTTTGCTATTTTTGAAGATCATAGATGTCTTGGATGAATCATATTTTAAAAATCTGAATGTGATTCCATTTTCTAAAGGAATTAAGAAGTATGTAGAACATTGTTAACATCACAATTAGCTTTCTTTATGTTTATTTCCTGTCTTGATAAATAGAAAAATAAAGTTCCAGAAGACAGATACCTGAATCCAATTTTTATTTTGACCCCTATTTCATGGCATGTACACATGTTGGCAGTTTACTACCCTGCCTGCTTGTTGGCTGCTTCCAGAGACAGTAACTAGTCTCTCTGCTCATTTCACTAGGAGAGGAAACCTTGGGTCCTCTAGCACTATTTCTTTCTAATGTTTCTCAGCCAATTACACACAATTGTGGTCTACACTCTATTTTTTACATGTGTCTCTTTCCCCCTCCTGTACTTTTAAGGAGAGGCACAATGTAATAGAACCTTTTCTTTTATTCACTTGCCACATTGTGTTCTATGCCCTTGTCAACTTTTGAAATCTTACAGTATCATTCTATTAAAATATTTAAGTTGAAGTGTTTGCATATATTGCATGGAGAAATTATCACATCCTAAGTCATAGCAATTTTGAGACAGTCTTTCCTCATTTATAAATTTAAATTTTCAGTTTAGTGGTGAGGTGACTAGAATCATGTATTTTAAATTTTATATTCTTTCTAATATTTATTTAATTCCTTTTTCATACCCTCCACTGTTCCCTCTCTTTCCCCTCCTCATGCTACTTCCTCTTTTTCCTCCCCCCAGCCTTCCATCCTCTCCTCTAAGGGGTAAGGCCTTGCTTGAGTAGTCAACACAGGCTAACATACCATGTTGAGGCAGGACTCATCTCTTCCTCCCTTTATCAAGGCTGAGTGAGGCATCCTGCCATAGGGAATGGGTTCTAAAAAGCCAGGTTATATATCTGAGATATTTCCTGGTCCTGTAACTAGGGGCCCTATAACAGCTTCATCATTGCAACTGTCACCCTCATTCAGAGAGTCTAGTTTAGTCCTATGCAGGCTTTCCAGCTGTCTGTCTAGATTCTGTGAGCCCCCATTAGTTTAGGTCAGCTGTTCTTGCAGTTTTCTTTACTGTGTTTTTTTTTTCTCTCCCTTACTCCTCTAGTTGCTCATCCCTCTCTTCAATTAAACTCCAGGAGTTTAGCCCAAGTGCATGGCTCTGGGTGTCTTCATCTGCTTCCATCAGTCATTGGATTCTAAGATGACAATCAAGGTAGTCATCAATCTGACTACAGGGGAAGAATGGTTCAGACTCACTCTCCAGCACTAAGGTCTCCTGAGACCGCCTTATGGGTACCTGTGGATTCCTCTAGCTCCAGGTTTCTCCCTAAACCAAGGATATCTTACTCTGTCATAGCCAGAACCTGAAAACAACCTAGGTGCTCCTCCACCAAAGAACAGATAAAGAAATTGTGATACATTTACACAACAGAGTATTAGTCAATGCATGAAATTTATAGACAAATGGATGAAACCAGAAAAAAAAATCATCCTGAGTGAAGTAAATCAGACCCTGAAAAACAAACAGACACGACATGTACTCACTCATAAGTTGTTAGTAGATAATAAAAACATAGCAAAGGATGAGCAAGCTGTATTCCACCACTCAAGTGAAAACAGAGAGAAGGACCCTAAGAGGGATAAATTTGGATTGCCTCAGGAAGAGAAAATAGTTAAGATCTCCTGGGTAAACTGGAAGGGTATGTAGAGGAAAGAAGATATGGAGTAGTATCATGAGGGTTCTAGAAGGGCATGTTGGGGGAAGTGACAAAAAGTTAAGCAATTATATTTATATTCTTGTCACCACAACACCTATAAATCGCAGTTCAAACATTAAACAGTTCCATGAAATAAGACATTTATTTGCTAAGTTCACTCATATTCTCACTTGGCATTTCAAGCTGTTATATTTTTTAATTTATATTTTGACCTTTAGTCTTGTTGAAATTATATTATTCTTGGTTTGTCCTACCTGCAAGCTTCTTTGCTTTACAGTAAATTGATTCTGCTATAAAATTGTATTTTAAAGTAGTATTTATCAAGTGATTTTCTCAAAGATCACCAATAATTCTCTTAACTATAAATTTAGCTATAGATATTATAGTACTTATAATAGAAATGTCTCCAAGGAATTCTAATTTCTATATCAAATACAACACATAAAATGTTACAAAATTTCATCTTTTTCTCATAAGATAACAGGAGACTGATACAATAAGATTCCAATGGAATTTTTGTGTTGAACTGGTCCCAATTTTAGTGATGCATTGTATGTTTTCTACATAATTTGCCTTTTACAATTGTATTATTCCCTTTGTGTTGCTGAGTTTGAATACATGTAAAGAAACAATGCATAGAAAGAACTAATTTTGCATTGCAGTTATAGCAGATAAAGTCAATCAAGGGGAGAAAGACACAGCAGCACTGATACTCAGTTGAGTTGACTCTATCAAGATGCAAAAACAGTTCAAGAAATGCCTAGCTATAAAATTTCAAGGTCCAACCCTAGTGATCTATATTCTTCAGTGATCTTTGTCAAGCTTATGAGGAACACTGCATACTCAAGTCACTACAGTCTCTATCCTGTGCTCATAAGAGTGACAGGACTTATTTACTTCTCAATTTGACAAACTGAAAGCTGCAATGTCATCCTCATTTTCCTGACAATACACAGCATCTGTCTAAAGCATTTATTAGTACTTGAAAACATTCCTTCTCTTCTCCACATAAAGGTCAGAGATCTGTGATCTTTCCTCTGACTTGATATAACTCCCTCTTTAATTGTATCATTTTATATATATGTATATATATATATATATATATGCCAGATTATAGAGTTCTCATTGTTTTTCTAGTCTGTCTTTACTATAAGATGCAAATGAATTTAATGCTTTTTCTTTTTTCACCAATATATTGTATTTCCTGATATTAGTTCTATGTTGAATGAAGAAAAAGAGGACCTCAAAAATGGATTGAAATTACATTCTGATAAGTTAAGTAAAGTGAAAAGCAACCTGGGGATCTTTAAATATATTGAAATAATACAAATATATGGAATAATCTGATACATGCCTCCATCAGATCCTTGACTGTTGAACAGAAGTGAAAAGTACATTTGGTTAAACTAAAAGAGAAAATTATTATTAGAAGGCTATTAAGTGTGTATGCAGCAAACTTTTTTTTTCAATTTAAAACTTTGTTATAGTAAATGTTTATTAATCACCACATCTGGTGAGAGGTTAAGATATATTTGTTTTGTAAAAGCAAATAACCAATGAAATCTGGAACTTTAGATGATAAGAAATACTTTTTTTCAATATAAAAGTTGACAAAATTTATTTTATTATTTTCCTTTCTGAATGTTACAATTTTTCAAACATAAAAATTACATATTATAAAAATAGTTCTTTTGTTATCTGTATGACATTTTGAAGCACCTGATAGCAACTTGGCATCTGTGTTCTTTTGTATAAATATATATTTATTGTTTGGTGATTTTACATCTTGATTATAAAAAATGTATATCAAAGCAAAGGCAGAGAGATCAGTCAAAAATTAAACTGTGCACAGTGAGATTATTTTTAACTCATTCAACACAGCAGTCAGTGGTGTGGAAATCATCTGCTTGTAACCACAGAGGTTTGAGAAATAATAGGGACTGAATAGATAAGAAGACAAGATTGAAGTAGTCAGTTTTTCTGTATCATATGTTATCATCTGTAGAGACAACAAGAGAAGAAGACTATCTGCCATCATCAAAGAACAAGGAAATCCACCTAACCAGGTAGAGGTGGTGGTAAATGATGATGATCAAGCAGAAAGATTCTCTAGAAACTCTTAGAACTGAGAGAATGAATGGGAGACTGGTGCCTGGTAATGAAATCATAACAGCGTGGGAAGCAGAGGCAGTAGCTGACAGCAAATATAATAGTAAGAAAGACATAAGTCCACTTCTGCCCTGACAACTAGAGATCACAGAGCAGTGGCTTAGGTGCTGGTGTCCCCAGTTGCTGTCACTAATTTCTCATGTGATTTTGACAAGTTGCTTGCCTTCTTTGCACCTTTTTTGATATATATATACCATGACAGTGTTAGACTAGATGAGAACTCAGGTGTAATAACTACATGACAGTTTTATTTAATCTTCAGAGACTTGCAGGCATGATATCCACAATTTCTATTCAGGATACCACCTCGCCTATTCCAGAAACATGAGGCTGAGCTCTAAGTAGAGGATGCCAAGAAAGAAACAAAGTAGCCAAATTGCCTCTTAGGTATTTGAACTGGAAATTATTATAATCAACCATCATAAAGAAAAATGTATGGAATTCCTCCATGTCTCTTGATTCATCCTGTGCATATACCTATGAAGCACAGAAGAAAATTTGGCACACTTGAACATTTAAAATAGTCTGGTTAGTAAACATTTCATGCCCGGAAATGTCATTTCTTGGTATAAGGAACCCTCTTCAGTTTTCTGATACTAATTTTATGTTGAATTGATAGATTAAAAGGGGATTAAGATATTGCATTGTTTTGAAACATAACAATTTTTTAGAGACTACTTATTTTACTATGCTGTAGAAAAACACAACTAACTTTTCAAGTCTTTGTTTTGTTGACCTTTATCTACCCTCTTCCCATTCCCACACCAGACTCTTCCAAAATCCAGTAAATGCAGTGTTTAGTATTATTCCCCATACTCCAGTGAGTTTGATTTTGTAGTTTCCTAAAATGAGTAAGAACATGTGGTAGTTATCTGTTTCTGGTTTATTTCATGTAACATAAGCACTCATAATTCTTGTTGCAAATAACCAAGAGAATTTATTTCCATAGTTGGATATAAATATGTGTGGAGGCATATTGTGTTTTCTTTATCTATCAGTAAGCACTTAGGTTGATCCAAAATTTATATTTATTGTGGCAACTTATTGACATAGGTGAGTAAATGTTCCTGTGGCTCATAGCATACACTGTTCCAGAGAGCAAGCTGCAAAACAAAGCTGCCTCTTGTGGACACATCTCTGTGAGTCAGTTAAGCACTAGAAAATGGGAAAGAAGCAAGATCCTAGTCCTGACTCAAAGTGGGATCTAAATCACTGACTGAATAATCCAATGTTAGTTTTATCACAAGAGGCTGCAGTAAGGTCTTTCTTTTTCCAGGATATTATTTTAAAAGCTATCTTTTATAGAAGTACATCCTGATACCTTTTCTGCCATTGCTTTGCAATCCACTGAAGCCAAGCCCACACTGTGCTCCTGTGATATATCCTCATTCTTACCTAACCTCAGCAAACATTGCTCTTCATTGTCATCTCAAGCTTGAAAATTGTTGCAAATTTATAATTATGAATGAGATACATGATAAGTACTAGCTATTGTTTACAAGAAATTAAATAAAAAATAAATAAAATTATTATGAGAATCACACTTTTTACATTTTACAAGAGGAAATGAACCTGTGCAGACCTAGGGCATGCTTCATACTTCACAGGATATTTTCACTTCCACAAAAGCTTTATATTTGCATATACCAGTGCTTCTCCAACTTTCTGATGCTATGACACTTTAAATCAGTTTCTCATGTTGTGGTGACCCCAACAATATCTATGTTTTATGATGGTCTTAGGCAACCACTGTGAAAGTGTCTTTTAACCTCCCAGAAGAGTCACAATACACAGGTTGAGAACCCTTGGCATACGTGATTTTATTATAAAATATGAAAATGTAATTTATGTATCCATAAAATTTATGGCAATGGTTTTGAATGTAGGAGGGATGGCTCAGCATTTAAAAGCACTTGTTCTTGTTTGTGTATAGGTGTGTATACATATATATATTCATATAACCATATGAATATGGCATATATGCATATTCCATGATCTGGTCTCTAACCCAATATTTCATAGTACAGGAGACATACTTCCTATTATTTTTATAATGCTCTGTGCTTTAGCATAGCCTTGGATTTATTTTCAAAAGATTTGTTGCTAATGCTGAAGCAGAAAAATGAATAAATAAATAAATCACCTTCTTTTTAAAGATATGATAGTTAAATGTTCTAGACACTATATCCTTCTGTACCCAATGTCTCCTCTTAATCCCCCAGTCCCCTCTAGAAAAACTAAGTGATTTCTCCAACTCCCTGATTCTGTGAACACAGCACTTAGTTTTCCATTCCCACAGTATGCCTCCCAATGTTACTTATTCATTCCTACTTTTATTTATGGCAGCATATTGCAAATGGTATTTTATTCAGCCGTTCTCTCACACATTATCAATAGTGGGTTTAGTTGAAGGAAAATAAACATAAAGGAAAGAAATTATTTTTCATGACATGTGGATTAATACCAGTCACAAAAGATCCTAAGAATATCCAGAAAATTTATAATTTGCGACATTTTTAATGGTGAAGAAGATGTACACTGTGTACTTTTCTCAGCTAATTTGATTACAGCATCTTGATTCTGATGTAAATGAATTTCTTATGGCAAGCGCTATGGGACTACTGACTAATATTGTATATAATAATGTCTCATCTCTCTTCCCGGAAAAGAAAGTTATTTATGGCCTTGTACTGATCTTAACTTTTCTTATAAGTGCCATGGTGAATCCATGCTGCCAAATACATAATAGTTATCAAATGTGTTTTGATTCTCAAGTTGCTAAGAATTTAAAAAGTAGGAGATGACATAGAAATGCGTATCTGCCTGCAATTCCATCACTTGGGAGATAGAGAAAGGATTAGAAAGGTCAAGGTAATACTTTCTTAAAAAAAAAAAAAAAAAAGGAAATGAGGTGAATGTTCAGTCCTTATTGAATTCTTGCGGATATACTATTCATAGAAATAGCATTTCTCTTTGTTCGGATAATTTCTTTTTTTGCTTTTGTTCTCTTATATTCAAAAGTAACTCAGTGTTCTAGTTTTGTTTCTGATTCCGTGAAAGAAAAAAAAAACCAATAGCAAATGAATATTTTAGAGGGAAATTTGGAAAAAGAAATTGTAAGTCATTAAATGGAGGCAAAGCAAAAACTGAATCAGTACCAAAGAGGAACACTCTTACTAGGTTACTTTCTCTGTCTTAGCTTTCTAATGTATTCCTGGTTTTTGTGTCTAGACATTTTACCAACCACAATGGGCCACATCTCTCTACAGTGATTATCAATCAACAAGATATCACTTGCATGAATCATCCTTACAGGCCAGCATAATGGAGGTACCTCCTTAACTGCAGCTTCCTCTTTCCTGGTATGTTAAGCTTCAGATAAGTTTAACCATTATACTCTGTATATACCAGATGTCAAGTTGATTCATATTTCATCTTGTGATCCTTACTACTAACAATAAGTAGCTCCAAGGCACAATGGTTCTTATCTTAATAGTCAGACATAGAAAAGATGTGTAACTTCTATAGTAGTTAAAGAATTCTTCATAGTAAATGGAAGGGCATGACTCTTTAGCTAAGCCCAAGTCTCAATTTCCCTTCTTGAGAAACCATCCTACTAGTGCATATAGCTATTCTTTATTACTGTTGGTGCTAATCCACAGAAGGCAAATTATCTGAGAATATGTAAAATTCTGAAAAATCAAGGCCACCATTTAGCATGAATTTAAATTAAAAACTCAACTGTGATAATGCATGCAACATCTTCATTTTTGCTTTAAAATGAAAATGAACCTTGCATTGCACTGTGATGAACTGAAAGTCCCTAAGACTGTGAGACAAAATAAGCCTTTCCCCCAGCTTCTATCATGTATTTGGTTCTAGAGGCACAGCAGTGTTCAATACAGTGAGATGTTAGGAAACATAAATGAACCTATCACCAAAAGGTTGAGGGCAGAATGATGAACTACTTAGTAGTTACCTGTGACAGGCTCCAGAGTCTCCTGAGGTGGCAGATAATGTGCTTTCCAACCATACATCTTTCATAATCTTCCAAATCCAGCCCTTTGGAGCCCTTTCCAAACCTGAAAATTGGCATTATCTCTTTCTGTTATTCTAAAGAATAATATCAAATATAAGTTCTTTTCCTTTTTCTGAATATACTTTTCATTAAAAAAAAAACCATGGTTGATGCAACCTTCACATTCTCTTTATTAACTTGAATTTTCAGTTTTTTTAAAGTTATGAAGATGGTGGGAGGAAGAGAATGGCATTCCATTATCAGATCCCTGCCCCTGCCCTTACATTTCTTCTCTATTATTTTTTTGCCCTTCCTTTGGACTTCCCTTAATTTCTCCCTTCTTTGTGACAATATTTCTCCTTTCCTCTCTTTTATTTTTCACATATTTCCATGTCTATATTATTTTTTCTTTACCAAAAGAATTTTTTATTAGATAGAAATAGAAAATAAAATCAAACAAAAATGAAAAGTGCACAAAAAATGGAGTTTCTTTTGTTTGCCTCCTACTCCTGGGCATGGTCCCTCTCTAGTGTGTGAGTGTTTTATATATTCTTTTATTTAAAAGTTTATTTTAACATACCCACCACTAGTTCCCTTTGCCCCGCTGCTCAGTTATCTCCCAGCTTCCCCTATCCCACTCCCCAATCATATCTTAGAGAGGGCAAGAACTCCCAGGGTGAGTCAATGCGGACTGGTATATTCAGTTGTGGCAAGATTAAGCCCCTCTCCCAGTATCAAAACTGAGCAAAATGTTTTTCTATGGGGAATGGGCTACAAAAAGTCAGTTCACGCACTAGAAATAAATTCTGGTTTCAATGCCAGAGGCCCCATGAACTGCCCAAGTCACTCAACTGTCATTCACATTCAGAGGGCCTAGGTCAGTCCCATGCATATTCAACAGCTGTCAGTTCAAAGTCACTTGTTTTTGTGGGTTTCCTCATCATATTCTTGACCATTTTGCTCATATAATTTCTGCTCCCTCTCTTCGACTGGATTGGAAGCTCAACCCAGTGCTTAGCTGTGGATCTCTGCATCTTCTTCCATCAGTTGCTAGATGAAGGTTCTATAATAACAATTAGGCTGATCATCAATTTGATTACAGGGGAACGTCAGTTTAGTTACCCTCTCCACTATCGCTATATTCTTCTTTTCCCTTTCTTTTATTTATTTTCATATTTTTGCCATACTCACCACTGTTCTCCCTTATAATCCTTCTCTCAGCCTTCTCCCGCCGTCTCCCCTTTATCCCCACCCTGCCTCCTCCTCCTGTTCACTCCCCAGAGAAAGCAAGAAATCCCAAGTTGAGGTTGGGCTGAGTCCCTTTCCCAAGTATCAAGGCTCAGATGTGCGTCTCCAAGACCCCCAAGAAGCCATTTCATGCACTGGCGATAGACTCTGGTCTGCATGCAAGAGGTTACACAAAATGCCCATGCCTTTCTGCTATCATCTATATTCAGAGGATCCAGATCCCTTCCATGGAGGTTCATCAGCTTCCATTTCAGAGTCTGTGAGCTCCCCACAGCACTGTACAGCCTACTCCATGCATTTCCCTATCATGACTGATCTCTCCCTGATCCCTCTGCTCATGTAATTGCTCCTCCCTCTCTTCAAGTCAACATGGTGCGTAGCTATGGATCTCTGCATCTGTCTCCATCAGCTGCTAGATGAAGGTTCTATAATGGCAATTAGGGTGGTCATTCATATCACATTAAGGAAAAGCCAGTTTAGGCATCCTCTTCACTATTGCTTGAAGTCCTAGCCGGGGTCTTCTTGTGGGTTCTTTGTTGTTATCAAGCACCAGGTTTCTCTCTAATCCCACGATGGCTCCTCTATTGATATATTCTTTCAGACCAATCACCTCTTTTCTTTTCTCATGCTGTTTTTACAGCTTTTGTCTCCTCATCCACTCCACTATGACTTGCTCTCCACTCATTTTTACTGTCCAAATCATAGATTTTATTGTTTCTTTTCCAGGACCCCTGAGGAGCTAATGGGAGACATCCTTTGGGTTGCCCTTGTATTTAATATTTTTCATAATTATTAATATATAAAGGTGTATGGAGATTCAATCTCCTATTTCCCCATAGTAGAGGGACTACCTAGGTGCTGTCCAACTTCAACCATTCTTCATTCAAAGAAGGGAGCAGCCAGATTGCAACATCTTAAGAGAAAATTTTCAATTCCAGTGAAACCTGAGGAAAATGAGTAAATTTCCCAGGTGAGTTTTCACACTCACCAAAAAGGCAAAAATAATAAAACAAAAATCTTTATAACTTTAATTGATCTTTAGAGCAAGTTTATAGGAACTCCTGTTATTTTCAGAAAGATTTCAACCCTCACTGTCTCCATTTTTCTCCCAGAGAGAAAGTGCCATGCAGTCCTTGGCTGTCCTTTTATACAAACAGGATTTCATTATTGCCTTGGACCAGGACTCTTTTATATTCACTCTTACAGGTGAACTATAGTTTTTTCTGTAATAACAGGTCCCTGAAATCACTGTTCTTAATCTTAAAACCATGTGCTCCGACTTCAGAGACTTCTTATAATCAGAAAGTCATTCAAAGCATAATGGTAAAATGAAAAATAACACTTTCCTTTGCTTCCTTTCCAAGACCCTCTGAAAAATCTAAATTAATGGGCAAAATGATTGTAGTAGCAGCATCTTTACTTGGTTAATGGTGGCACTATGAAGGATAGAAACATATTCCCCCAGTGGGTACCAAAAACTTGGGAATAGCAGTGATGAGCATAAACATGTCTTTGCCATAGCCTGCTTAAAAACATTCTCACTCACAAACTTGAGAGACTCTCAAATGATATTTCAAAAAGAAAATCAATAGACCTGCAGAAACTCTACTTGCCCTGAAAAGTTGAGCTTCCTCTGCTATATTTCCCAGATGTATTCTCTCCATTCTTCATAGTCTTCTCTCCAGCCTCTGCTCAATCACCATGATGAGACAAGCACTTCTCAGTACTAATCAACACAATTCAGGCTCCCTCTGGAGAAATCAAGGCTCCTTTCTTAAAGTCTTTCACTTTCTACCTGCCTACCTGATTTGGTCTTTGGTCTATGCAAAGACATTTGCAAGTTCTGTGTGTATATGTGTGCATGGGGCAAGGGGCTTGCATTTGTGTGTATACTGTGGTAGGGCGGGAAAGTGAGCTAGTATCAATCATTTTTTTTTTATCTTTTTTTCTTCTTTATTTATTTTGTATTTATCAAAAAAGTAAAATGAATTTAAAATGCTGAAAAGTTAACAATATTTATAAAGAAGATAAAAATCATAAACATGACTTATCAAGGGTGATAATGCAAATAAGTTTGCTACACATAAAAATACTAACCCTAACCCTAACCCTAACCCTAGCCCTAACC
>PVIH01014202.1:0-27954 GCA_004025045.1 Sigmodon hispidus | reverse complement strand
ATCAATCATTAATGATGCTCAGTTTTCTGGTTTCATTTTCTTGATATGAGAACACCCTGACAAAAGCATCTTACTGGAAAAGTATTGTTTTTACCTCACAGTTCAAGATTATAGTCCATTATTGTCGGGAAGTCAAGATGGCAGAAACCTTAAAGCAACTATACATATCATATCTAGTCAAAAACAGAGAGATTGAGAGTATGCATACTTAGTGCCTAGATAGTTTATATTCTTATATACAGTCCAAGATCCCAAACCGGAGAATATCATTCAGGCTGGACCTTATCACTAGGTAAGGCATTCAAGCCAATCCCCAAGAAATGCCCACAGGACAACCCAATCTAGACAACCCTTCTTTAAGACTTCTTTCCAATGAGATTCCGTGTCAAATGGATAATTAAGACTAAACATCATGCTATTTAATTTGCATTATCAACTATGCATATTGCAAAATTATCAGGACCAAAAGGCAAAAATGTATTCATATGGAACACACAAGAAAGAATCTGGATCAAAGATGTGAGCCGCAAATGGACTTAAAGCATCAAATGGGGACTTACCAAGAGTTGATAGTTCAGTGCTCTGTTCATACTTGTTTTATTAACTCCTGTATAGCTCCTTGTAGTCATTATTTTCCCTGTACTATAAAGTCACTAAGTCCATTACTACCTTAGCTACCTTGAATGTGACTCTTTGCTGGTCTATATTCCATTCACAATGAAGCATGATGTGTTTTTAGAACCTTCTCTTTTGTCTTTCCTGGATGTGCCTATTCCTCAATCCTTCACCCAGTAGTCAGCTCTGCTGGAGATGATAGCCAATCACACTCCGTGGAAATAGTGTCTTCACCTTTTCTATACAGGTCATAAAGGAGAAATAACATTTTGTCATTGTAAATGACAGAGTGGAACTCTCAGACACTTCTGAGATAACATACTGTGCACTTACTGACTCTGCTGCACAGGCTACATCCTAATGTTCTGAAGAATGGCAGAAGAAAATCCACTCTATGTTTGTTTGCAAGTTATGTCTTCTCATTTTTCTTTACTTAATATTCTTTGAGAATCCATAACCTTTATCTGAGAGTGGCCAATTCTTAGGTTTCTTTGATTGCTTGATTTTGGTCTCCTTGTTGCTGCTGTTCTAATCACTAATGGATGTCACCTTTTGCACCTCTGCCCATTAAACATCTTACTTATTTTCTGCATTAAGTTCTTCTCATCTTTGTAAGCTTCTGAATTAGTTATCAATTGCTCTTTTAAAATACCACAAGCTGAGTAATTGATGAGGAATAAAGATATATTCTCCTTACAGCTCAAAAGACTGGGAAGGGTAATATTATGCAGATGAGGTCCTGCTTCTTGATAGGATTCTCTATGGACCATAGGGTTAGACAGAGACCAGCCTCATTCCCCTTTCTTTAGAGCTACAGCCTGTGCTCATTAATTCTGATTACCTCCCAAATTCAACTTTCAAATATCATAGTGAGATTGATGTTTTGTCCCTCTGTACCTTAAAGTGGAGATTAAACATTGGCATTAGAGTGTCTGAGAACAATTAAAACTTAGAATATTCTGTGTATATTTTCCACGAGCTTAAGTGACAACATTTGTTCAAAATTTTCATTTTCTTCCTGCTTTACCCAAAGGTATCAGAACAGAGGACACAGGGCTTAACATCTGATTAGGTCTGAGTCTCAGCTCTATTGCCTGTTAAATGTATGAAATGAACTATTTCAATATTGTTGGAAGCTTTTTTCCTCTATGTAAAACTGATTAGGTTTAATCTCACAAGATTTTGGATGACAAAAACAATTAAAATGTGTAAGTCTATTATATATTGTCAAGTGCATTACACACAGGCATGTGCCCCTTTAAATATCAGCTATTAATTTATTGCTTTTAAAGTATGATTAATATATATTAATATATGTGTATTTAATCAATCTGTATTGACTCAGAAGCCTTTGAAAGATCTCATATTTTATGCTCGTGGTGGACATAAGCTAAGGCATTCAATATTTTGTACACAATTATTATTCAATAATAAGTTGACATTATGGTAGAATACATTCATGATGTAGTTATAGTGCTCAGACTTCTTAGGAGGGGAGTTCACTTGAAGATTAGTAGGGACCTTAGGTCATGCAGGTGGTTGTTCCTCCTCATTTGAAATTGTATCCTTGTAAGAAGAAGGTATTGGGATACTGAGTTTTAGAAGCTCAGTAAATAGTTTTCAGTAACACAGAGGAAGGACAGCTGTCTATCAGCAAAAGATATAGTCCTCCAAAACCCCAACTATGTCAACATCTTAATTCTGAATTTATAGAATCAAGGGTGGTAAAAAAAAATCAGTATGTGTTATTTGAACTTCTTGGTCTGTCATTTGTTATGCATTCTAGCACACGAATATGCAAAAGTGGGAGCCTACAAAATCATAAGCATCATGATTTAAATTAGTGCCATTTCTAATACAGTATAACACTACCAAATTGTATTTTTGAAGAGTATCAAATTAAGGAAATAATAAATGGTAAAACAAAACAAAAAGCCATTGCCAATCACACAGTAAAGAAAATGCCCAGAAAATAACTGTTTTAGGATCTCAGCAGGGCAAATGCCATATGCATGTATGCATGTGTGCAAGTGTATATGTATGTGTGTATGTTATTGTGAATGTGTGTATATACATTTTACATGTGGAGGTAAGTGATAAACATTGCCTGTTAGTCCCCTGGCATCTACCAACATGATCTCTTATTGATCTGGAATTTTTCACACTGACCAAGCTAGGTGGCCTAAAAGCTTTTAGGTACCCACATGTCTCCACTTTTCATCTTACTGTAACCAGAATGAATGACACATGCCACTACACTCCCTCAAACTTTCCCTTTGGTTCTGGGGAGCCAAAAACAGGTCCTCACAACAATAAGCACTTTATTGTCAGCCATATTCTCATCCCAGGATGTTCTTGTTTAGTTAAAATAGACATCAACTAGCAACTGTAGGTATTCACACTTGATTTAACCTATGAAATTTGTCAAGCTAAAGCTGAAAGTATTACTTAGTTCTGAACTATTTGAGTAAACCTGATTTCAAGTAATAGAATTAATCATGTAGAATTCATCAAATAATGAATAGAAATTCAAGTAAAGAAAGACATTTGTGAATCATTGAGAAGCAAACTTAAGAAGAGTCTGAGTCCTACATAATTATATGGTGGTAGAATAATATCCTTAGCACAGACAGACAGTACTTCTGGTAAATATATATTTATACATATATATATATATAATATCATCACTGCTTACTTTGCTTTAAAACTTTCCTATCTGTCTCTACATGAGTAGCTTGTCTTCATCTATCCAAAGTCATACTAGCCATCTTCAGTCATAGGTGAAAGATGCTGAATATTTCAATCCCCAGAACTAGGAAAAAAATACATAGAAGCTTGGTAAATATTTTTCATTAACTACAGAAGAGAATAAATAAACATTAAAACATCATTCATTTTTTTCTGCTAAAATCTTGGTCATTGGAAAGGAAAACCATCTCAGTCTGGAACAAAAAGTGAAATGAAATGAGACATGAGTAATAGTAAGTGAAACTCTGTTCTGCTAAGATGGTATGAATATAAAAGTAAAGAAAATGAAGTAGTTATTAGACAGGTAGTATGACTTTCTAGGCATGATCAACATTGAACAGTGTATCAAGACTACAGGTATAGGATGTTGGGAAAAAATGAAGCTTAAGTACCATATGATTGCATATTTAAAGATATTGTTCACCATTCCTGCTGTATTTTTGCAGACATGCTTCTGTTTAAGGGTCTCCTGTGACTATAATGATTGAAATTAACTCTTCTTATAACTTTAATATTTGCATAAAGAAGCATTTAGTTTGAAGTATTGTTTTCCTCTTATAAACATTTACAACCCTTTAGTGAATCACTGATTGTATAGAAACTATTTTTCTCACCAACAAATGCACTGATATTTTAATGTATTTAAAAACAATCAGTTGAACCAATAAGCTGTGTCATCAGGCTGACATACTAACTTATCATCAAACTGACCACTAGATTTCTAGCCTTTAGATCCACATAGTAAAAAGAAAAATTGGCCACCACAAATTTTCCTCTGGCTTCCACAGACCACCTATTAGAAATACATGGTGACACACAAATGCATACATACACAAATATAAACATATTCATAATGATATTTTAAATATAATCATTTGCTAATGGCTACTTAATAAAATCTCTTACAAAACAGAAAATAGTATGTATGTTTATTTGAGACTGGAATAAACAGTACAGAAGTTTCTGACCCATCCAGCCCTAGATTCAGACCTGTAGTCCTGTGGCCACTTAGCCCCAAATAATCACACAAAGGCTTCTATTAATTACAAACTGCTTGGCTTATGGCTTAGGCTCATTATTAACTAGCTCTCACAACATAACCCATTTCTATTCAATTAGGTCTTGTCATGTGGCTAGTGGCTTTACCTGTGTTTCACTCCATCTTGCTTTCTTGGGTAGTAGCACAGAGTGTCTCTATGTGTGACTCTGCCCATCTTTCCCTTTGTCTATGCTTGGATTTCCTGTCTGCCTATAAGCTGACTTGCCATAAGCCAAAACAGCCTCTTTATTAACCAACTATTAACCAACAATATTCACAGCATACAGAAAAACATCACACAATATACAGCATGTAAATACCACACCAAAATGATTTCCTTTAAATCCACTTACGCAAGTCTAAAAGACAGAGGCAGTATAAATTCTATAGTTTATCTATTCTCAGTTCTTAAGACTAAGCTGTAGAACTTTACTATCATGAAACCTGCTTTTTTTTCTTTATAAATAATAAATTTGTAATTCTATGCATTCAAAATGAATGTAGACATGTAGGTTCCATGATGGTTATCCATTTCCCTATGTGCCCTTCAACAAGAATTCATATCTAGATATTACTTTAAAAACATAGTTGTAGAAGAATGTGTTTATTAGTGTTTAGATAAATTATTATAATACTATTTCAAATCTTTGAATGTCTCATGCATTTATACAATGCATATGGATCATATCCTTCCACTCCTACCTTCTCAAATTTCCATTATTGCTCTCAACTTACCATTCTAGGTCATCCTCCTTTAAACTTTATTTTATTATTGATAAGCCTACGCCTAATTACTTCTTTTCATATGCACATAGTTATGTGACAGTCCACTGGGGCATGTGCAACCTCATAGCAGCCAAGTCAACTTCCCCTGGCAAAGATAAAGTATATTGTATTATAAAAATTTGTTCAGACAATGCTGATATTCATTGTAGCATATAGGACATACAAAATCTTTTTCATTGGATGACACAGAAAACATACTTTGAAAAATGGTGAAATCATGAACATATTTTAATAATACTACTTTAAGACAAAGCTTGATTATAAGCAACTTACACAGAAGCTTGGCTGTATAGCAAGTCTTCAGTACTTAGTGAGATTTCTTATTGTTTCTGAACTAAAATAAATTACACACGAGGATCCTTCTCTACAGGCTATTTACTTGTTATGTTTTGTTTGTTTGGGAGAGATAAGTGTTATCAAAATGAATAGTATGCATGAGATAGTAAGAAATAAAATAAAAATTATCAAAACAATGTGAAAATATTTCTTTTTTATTTAAAAACTTTTTTCATATCTACCACTGTTTCCCCTTCTTTCCCTCTTCCCAGTCCATCCCAGTCCTCTGTCAGGTTCCCTGCACCCATTCATTCCCCAAAGAGTTCCAAGATGGATCTGTTCAGTCTGACATACCCAGCTGAGGAAGGTATTTCTAAATAAAATCTACCACTGAATCATAACAAACCAGAAAATTCCACAAAGCTATTTCTTTAAAAGCTAATGTTTTTAATAAACACAACAGATTTTATTGTGAGAACAAACATGACTTTCATAATTTGCAAAATTTATCACTTTTAAAATATTTCAGTAAGAGGAGCACACATGGACCGTGAGCTGATACACGCTAGCTGAGTTGGTTTGGATTAAATTTTTGGAAAGTTATGATCTTAGACTGCAGTGTTTAATAAACATTTAAATAAACAGAAGGGCTACTAGGCATAGCTTAAACTCTGATATTCACAGAATCTTCCTAACATCTTAATAATTTGTGGTTATCCTGTTACCATGGAACCTTCTTATACACTTATGTCATGTCATGTATACGTTGGTAGGCAAAAGTTATGCTTTAGGATCATAGAGAATAGAGACCAAGATATGTCCCTACTCCTTTTGAGTTTTTTTTTCCTTTTCTCACATGGTCATCACCCATTTGCTTAGCTCAGCACTTCAAAGTGTGTTAAAGAGCTTCAGTCTTCAGTGAATGAAGAGAGATACCCTGAATCATTTTTGTTTCCCAAGAGAAATAACAGTATCATTCAACAGTTTCCAGATTCAGGAAAATGTTAGGCTTATACTAGACCAGAGGTGCTGTCTCAGATCTCACTTCCTTCCCTTCCATGATGCATGATCCCTTAATCTGTGTAAGATTTGAATTACAAACAAAAGGACTGGACCTGGAGAAATGGCTCAGTGGGTAAGATGCTTCCTGTACAAGCATGAGGACCTGAGTTCAGATCCCAGAACTTACAAAGTACCTTAAAATCATAAGCAAATCTAGTTTCCAGAGACCCAACATCCTGGTCTGGACTCCATAGGTAAGAGGCATACACATAGTACCCATAAATACATGCAGGCAAAACACTCAAACAAATAAAATAAAATAAGGAAATTCAAAAAGAGGATGGTGATCTAGGAAGACAATCAACTTAAACGTCTAGCCTGCCTGCACTCAAAGATAATAGCACACACACACACACACACACACACACACACACACACAGAGAGAGAGAGAGAGAGAGAGAGAGAGAGAGAGAGAGAGAGATACACTAAATAAATAATAAAATTTAAAGAGAAAAAAAGAGTGCTGTGTGAAGATCACCATATTAAAAGAAATGGGATGTTCAATGTTATTCAAAAATTTAAAAATTGACAAGTACTTACTAAATACACATAGCTCATTTAATTATTGCTATTTAAGAAATTAAAATTCAAAAAAAAGAAATTAAAATTCTGCCACCAAAGGTCATGTCTGGATTCATGGTGTTATTGAAGCCATGGGCTGTGCTGATGTCTGTGGCCTGTGTTGCTACCAATTGCAATGCAGATATTCATGGTTTGTGCTTCTTCCTGAACCTATGCCTCAGAGGGTCTGTGGGCCCTCCACCTCTGCCTGAAGTCATATAGAAATCTTTGGCCTATGCTGCTGCCAAGAGCTATGATGGTGTCCATTGCCTATGCTGCAATAGAGGGTTGTGTTGATGCACATGGTTCCTGCTACCACTGGAGATCAGACTGAGTTCTGTGGCTCATGTTGATCCAGAGACCATGTGGAAGTGCATGATCTATGCTCTTGCTGAGTGTGAAAGACAAAAAACTAATTGTTCTGTGGTATTAATGACTGTAGACTCAAAGTTAATGAAGAAAAACATAGAAGACCTCTATGAGTGCACCCATTCCCCCAACCTTCCTAACAGTAACATCCTAGACAGAAAGCTATCAAAGAGAACTCTTAAAAATGTGATAAGGATGTTGAAGAGTAGCTTCTCACAATTGATGGCTTCTGGTGGGGTGGAGGCATGGTGGGGGTGGAGAAGAACCTAGATTTTTTTTAAAACAGTTTGCCACTGGGAGTTGGTCATGCTCCAGTGAATATATGGACAAAACAAATTGGCTTCTTGTTCTTCTTCTTCTTCTTCTTCTTCTTCTTCTTCTTCTTCTTCTTCTTCTTCTTCTTCTTCTTCTTCTCCTCCTCCTCCTCCTCCTCCTCCTCCTCCTCCTCCTCCTCCTCCTTGTTCTCCTCCCCCTTCCCCTTTTTCTCCCCCTTCCCCTTCTCCTCCTCCTTCTTTTTTGAGGAAGGAAACAGGGGTAGAGGTGGACCTAGGAAGACTGAAAAGTGAATGTGATTATGGTTCATGATGTGACTTCCCCAATAATCAATAAAAATATAAAAAAGAAAAATATTTTAAAATCAACTTTTATTTAACTTATAGTTTATACTTTCTATTAGGCTCTTAGAGCCACCCACAGTAAGTCAGATGAACATGGACCTATACCTACATGACATGGTTCATAAAGCATTATGTATTTTTTTAGAACTAGTAGCCTTTAAAATTATATAATGAAATATCAAGAATAATGATAAGAACTGCAGTTTTCCTATCTCCAGGGGAAGGAATATTGGTTTTATTTATTTTTATGGGCACTAAAATTTGTGTGTACCATGCATGTAAAGGATAATCTAAGAAATCCAAAAAAAATAGTTTCATGATCATTATTTCAGTTACAAATAATTTTTAGGACAATTTCATTCAAAATTTGGTTATGTGCATATTAGAGCTAAACTCCCAGTTCATTTTTCTTTCTCTTTTTCAGGTATTATATAAACACCCTCCAAGTTAAGACTGCCCTAGAGACCTCACTTCCTAAACTCAGCTTTCCTAAAACTGAAGCTGATTAAGTAAATCTAAATTATTTCTAATATGAGATATTTTTCACCATACCTTGAATTTCAGTAAGTAGAGCTACACTGTATGTAGAAAGTTAGAAAAGAGGACATTTTTGTGTGTGATGCTTTGAGCTCAACTTATACAAATTTAATTAAGATACATACTCCACTAATCCTGACCATGAAAACAGCTTTGGACAATAATGACTAAGATGATCATTCACATTTTCAGTGAAGAAAAATTCAATTCTTACCAAAGCCACACCAGAATAAATAAAATATAAATTATTTGGGAAAAAAATTTGTAGTAAGTAGGATCCAGAATTTACTTCATTAAAACAAAATTCCTTAGAGCCTGCCCAGTGTTTCTATATCACTCTATGATAGTTTCTTCTTCTCTCTCTGTCTTTCTCTTCCTATCTCTCCTTCTATTCCTCACACCCCTGCTTTCTCTTCTTTATCTTTTCTTAGAAGGTATATTGGAGCCTGGAGTTCTGGCAATAAATGAAATAAAATGTAACTATTACCTACAAGGTATCCCAGCCATGTTTATGTAGGTACAAAAATGGATCTGATCAATACACACAAACTTCTTACTAACAGAAATTGTATATTAGAAGCTATCTCTACCCTAACACACACTTACAAGCTTGAAATACTCCCTTTAAAAAAATGACTCAGAGCACCTCCCTCACAGGAAAGAGGAGAAACCAAATATGGAAGGAGACAGCTGACCAAGAAGGAAGCATATGATTACTCCAGCGTCGGGATTCAGGACTGTAGGTTATAAGGTGCCTTTAGGAGATTTGCATGAGAGAAATGCTATGATCCTAATTCAGCTTCGTAAGTATCATATGGATGTGCTGCAGGAAAACAATCAAAAGGAAGAGGCATAGATAAGGCAGGAGACCAGCTGAAAGGCTAATTCAACAGCCCAGGTGAAAATACAAAACACAGCATGAACAGCCATGAGGATAAAAGCAGGTTTTGTTCAGGCACAGATTCTGCTCATCCTAACTAAAGATCACAAATTCTTGGTATGCTTTGTGTTTTACACTTCTTAGGCTTCAGTCGACATGTGCCTATGTACTGCCCCACATATTTGGAGTTCTGATCATCTCTAACACCATCAGTTTTCTCTAAGAAGTGATTAGTGGGCAAACAAATGGAGAGAACTGTATTATCACATACAAAACTCACTTTACCTTAAATTGATTTCCTTCTAACTGACAGCTGGGACACTGATGGGGAATTTTGTTTTCCTTGCTCATTTTTATCTCTTCTCCTACATACTTTGGAAGGTTGTGGTTCTCCAGCTATAATGAAATGTTAAAAGGGAGAAAAGAAAGCCTAGCATGGGACAGTCTCTCAGTGTTAAGACTTCTATTGATATTTTACTTTGAGTGTTTCAGAGATTAAGTAAACAATTTCTGTGTATGGTGTTTTGGGAAGAAGATGATCCTTTGGGTTCTTTAGGTGTTCATCAGTTCTTGTTCCTGAGGAATTCTCATCTGAATTTCTTCTTTTTTGACATTTAAGTTTTATTTTAATTTAAAGATACATGTTTAAAAATACTCAGGTTTATTAATGCAGCAAAAAGAATAAATACAAAGATTCTCTCTTTGACTCACACAAACGGAGATTTCTTATGACAGCAAATGAATTCTCCCAGAGGACACTTAGCTGTCCTACAAACCATGGAAGTCCAGGATGTTACAGCTATTATGCCCAAAGTTCAACCCCCAGAAAGACCACCGGACACAAGGGCATCCTGAATGCAACAGCAAGGTTTATTGTCAGTGCAATACAAGTCAGGCAAGGAGTCTACTCCAAGCTTCTGTGGTAACAGTGCAAGGAAGAGCTGCTGTCCTTGGTTCCAAGGAGGTTTTATTGGCAAAAGCTACAACAAAGTCAGTTGCTTCCGGACATGTTGCTGGCATGCTACTGATTGGCTTATACTCAGGGACTTTCTGCCCCAGGGCATCTTTGGACCCCACGTGGGTAGACTCCACCTGGACCCTACCTAGGATGGCTGGGCTTTCCCAGAACTGGGCAAGTAAGAATATGCTTACTTTCCCAGGACTGGGTAGATTCTGTCTTAGCTAATGCTTGGCTTATTCTTCTCCCAGAACCGGGCCAGCCCCCTGCTAGGTCGATTCTTCTCCAAGAATTGGTCAGTCATGAGACATGTTTTTTCCCCAGGACAGGTGAGGTGTGTCTATTCTTCTCCCAGAACTTCGTAGGCCCCCTGCCAGGAATGTAAAACTAAACTTTATTTACCTTTTTACAAAATAGCTACTAAAATACAAAATGGGGTTTCTTGAGCTAAGTTTCTGCTCTTCAACAGCACCAACTATTCTCAGAAATCTTTCCAAAATATCTTCATTACAGATCTGTTCTTCTGCAGCCATTCTATCTCTCATCCAATGGAATAGTTCATATTTAAAAGGATGCACTGTTGATGGGAGTCTTGAAATATTCTGAATGTGGCTCTCTTCCCTTCTCCCCTGCATCCACAACACATATACTTTAATAAGTTCTTTGCTTATTTGTGATGTCATTTAACTATTGAGAGCTTATATTAGGCTTTAAATTTTTATATTTATTTCTTGAAATTTTTATACATATATACATGTATTTTGATTATACACTCTCCACTCCCTTTTCTCAAACTTTATGTCAACTTTTTAAAATTAGTAATAGTTCACTGAGTCTAATTTGTGTTGAAGAAACATGCATGGATATGAAGTCACCTGCTGGGGCAAAAGTAGACTTATTAATCTCACCTTTTATCCTCATCAGCTACCAATAATTCATTGCTTATGGGTAGAAACTTGGAAACACATCTCCCATCAATTTCAAGATTTTGACTCCATTGTGTACATGCTTATGCAGGTAACCAACACTTCTTTGAATTCATGCATGCAAATACGATTACATTAAACTTCCCCAGGTTATTTTGTTAAATTATATGTTCTCCAGGCTTGAAAGAAGAGAACACATTTGTCCCATTTGTTCACAGAAACGTCAAGTCAGAGATTCATCACAGACTAAACAAAATGTCTTATTGCTTTACATTTTTAGGGTACTGGTAAATGTGGACTTTCAAAAATTGGTTAAACCAATTTCTAATAATTTCTCTAGTAAAAAGAATCATAAGTACTCATGCATATTCAATATTTTACTATAGATAATTTCAAAGCTATGCAAACATAGTTCCAACTCTTACCTAATCTTACCCCTTACTAATAGATTATACTTTAACAAAATAACTCACAGTTATTTGATCACTAAGTATACCATTTATTTTTCTATAAATGTATAGCAAATTACTGCTAATATATTACTTAAAACAATATCTATTATCTCATAGTTCTGTAAGTCAGAATCAAGAAAGCTAGAATAGATTCTCTGATTTCAGGATTTTTCAAGGCTAAAGGATGAGGGTACACAGGTTTTGTTCATATAGACATGTTCAAAATAATCTTTTCCCAATCTTACTCTGAGCGAGAAGGAGAAGCTACATCCTGGTAACTGCAGATCTGAGACTCATTTCCTTGTTGCATTTAAGGTCCTGTTGTTTTGACTGATCAAAACTGCTTTTATTTCTTCACTGTCCATCTTCATTTTTAAATCATAAACTGTTCTTCTTATGCTTGAAATTGCTCTGACTTCCCCTTCCCTATTCCTGTTCTCTCTAGCAGTTGGAGAGAAATCTCTGTTTGTCACACATCTAGTGATTGCTCTGGATCCAGTTACATAATCTAGTCTACCTCACAGCCATACCTTAAGATCAAATCATTAGTCATCCTCTCATATCTTCAAAATATCTTTTGAAATGTAGGTGCATATTCATGGAAGTCATCATTCACTGTATTCATGGGTACTTGGAAAAAGGAAATACATTTTGTCTGTACCATTATATAAAGTCGATCTTCACATGAGCCAGCATCAGCCAAGAATTAAGGATAATCTGTGCTCTCTACTCATGTAAAACTCTCAAGAGCCTCTCATGCCCATCCCATATTTCTTCAAAATTATGTCTCATAATTTCAACAGGGTAAGACAGTTAAATATAAAGTCACCTATGTTAAAAATATTAAAATTATATACATTTGTATTTTTGTACAGAAAAAACTTGAGATAAAAATTACTCCTTAGAAAAATAATCTTCATTGCCTCATGAGGAGACTGAGTACAGCCACATATCCCATCCCTACCAAGCTTCAACACTTACTGTAACCACTTTACACACACTGTCTTGTTCCAGCTAAAAGAAGTTAAAGGATAATAAAATAATCATGCTAAATAGTTAAACACAAAACTAGTTTATCACAAATGCTTACAGATATAAGATATAATTGTGTGCCCCTACAGTGATATTTCTGTGAGAGAGCTCAGCATACTATTTTTCTCATTTCTGTAATCTTCCTCAGATAACAGGAAAGTTTCTTAAACTTCTATTGAATTGAAAAGAGTTTTAGTGGGTCTATTTCAAAGTAAGAAATTTGTAGTTTGGCCTTTTGCACCTCTATCCTTTCAGTAACTATTTTGTTTTCTCATAATAATCCTAAGTCTTTTTTCCTAGAGACCAGCCATGATCATGGTTGGTTTTGTGTCCCTTTGTCAATATATAAGCCACCAACTTTTTAATAGTTTTGTCTGTTTTTATCTAATTATATTATTTTACTTTTTTTAATTCTGTGATAAAAGCAGCATAAGAAAGGAAGAGTTTAATTTGATTCCCAGTTTAAGAGGATACAGCCCATCGTGGCAGGGAATTCATGGCAACAGGAAGATAAGGAGACTGATAATACTGTTTCCACAATCAAGAGCAGAGGGGAAGAGGTATGTGTGGAGAAATATCTGTGCTCAGTCAGCTGCCTTTTTTTCCTTCTTCTTTATTCAGTTTGGGAGCCCAGCAGATGAGACAATCCCACCCACACTTGGGCCCAGCTTCCTTCCCCAGTTTACCCTTTCTTTACTCTCAGAAACATAGCAAGAGATATGTGTCTCAGGTGAATATATATAAAGTTAAGCTGATGATCAATTTTACCTTCACAATGATATGCTGACCTACGTATCAGTTATTTGTTTAATATATTGATCATTACTGCTGTTTCAGATACTATACTAATCATTTAACCAGCAATGCCATACCTTAAGTTGAAATAAAAACAAAGAATTTTCTAAACTGCGAAAGAAAGATTCTAAAAATATGTACAACAGAGTCTCTCATCTCTGTTCTTCATAAGTTGTTTTTTTAATGAAGAATTTATATAAGTTGTAGCAAAGAATTTTTTCATATTTTTAACAAGCAGAATTTTATTACATTATTCACAAAAGGACTAGCTCAAATATTTTTTTAATCTTCTACTTTTTTTTTTTTTTAAAAAAAAGGTGATTTGTATAAACTATAGGCACTTAGAGGCATTTGAAAATTTTCTAGACTCTAGAAATTTAGTATTCAGTAGGAAAAGGAGCAATCCTATCAGCTCAATGCAGACTGCTGCACAGGATTGTGAGATTAAGAGCCCATGTTTCCTTTCTGAATAGGATTTTTCAAAACAAGGTTACTCAAGTCTATAGATTGATGACTTGAAATGAATAGGAAGAAAATAGTTTTCCTCAGTCCACACATTCTTTTCATGTTCAAAGAAGAGAGTCTATTCAATTATTCCCTTCCTGTCAGATTGCTGAGTTTTGTCCTGTTGATTAAAGTCAATGTTTGGAAAATTATAAAAATATTTTTACAAAAAGGACCCAACATAGAGATCACAAGTGATTTAAATTCTAACAAAGTTGCTTCTCTTTGTGTGTGTGTGTTCACACAAGAATTCATTTGAACCTTTGTGAATATTGTCAAGAGTTTGCAAGCAATGTTTCTTGTATTAACCTTGACTTTCTTATTAATTTTTAGATGGGCTTTGTTAGAACATTTCGCACAGATGCATCCTGAGAGACAAAGATCTACACTGTTATTTTCTCAGATATGTTTTTGAAATGCTTACTACAATCTCAAGACATACAGCCTGCAGAAAAAAAATAATAATAAGGCTATCTTCTCTGTGCTCTTTCTTTGATCAGCTGCAGACCAAGCACTCTATCAAAAACCTTTGTCTCCTAACTGCTCTCTGCTCTTCAATGTCTACCAATCAATGTCTGCTACTTCTTTCTCATCACTTTGAAGAGGCCAAGTTGCAGAAGCCTCAGAAAAGGAGTAGAAAGAAATTATTTCACAATCTCTTTTAAAATATTGTGCAGAAGGGAAGTAAATTTATGAGATGTACATATTTTTATAAGAAAAAATGGACGTAATAAAATGTTGACTATGTCATTCCAACAGGGAATGTGCAAAATGTCAGGAAAAGGCAAAAATACGTGTCCTAGAGAGTCTTAAATTAGATTCATAGTAGACAGAAGTTATAAACCTGAGCAAAGGAGAAAGATGCAATTTACCTGCTATCAGATACAATATCAGGAGTCCTGAGGATCATTAGATGAACATTGTTTCTTATTTGAAATAATTGTGTGAATTAACAAGCATGAAAGGTGTATTTCCCATATGATGGGTATCATTATCAAACTCGGAACAGATTATGTAAGCAAAACAAATATGGTGGTCTCACTTAGAAGACAGATATTAAATAAAAACATCACTAATAATCAATAGCAAAACTGATCATGTGACAAATGTCACAAAGAGAAAATGATGCTAAGGGATTTTATATCTGAGGAACCAAGTAAGCATGAGTGGAGATGAGAGGTAAAAAAGCAGAGGTGGCCCTGAATTTAGAGTGTTTGTCAGACAGCAACACATGTAACTGTTCTCATATATTTCAGACTTCATTTATAACATGAAATTTTTTGTGGTTTCTACACAGCAGTAACTAGATTACATTTCTGTAGTATTGGAGATAAAATTTAAACACTTAATTTTGGTTATACAACCCCTCTACACAAATACACACACACACATACATACTCCCTTGCTATTATTTGTATTACTTGCATTAGTGTGGTTGTTTGCAAAATTGTATGATGTTATGTAGGTCAGGAGAGATCAAAAAAGTTAAGAGTGGTGAAAAGTCATTTGTTGTGCACTCATAAGTACAAGAGACTACTGTTTCTCATTCATCCTTGTATCATTAGCTACTTAGAGCCTTCTTGAATCATACAGGACACAATAAATGCCTTTGAATTTATTAATATAAGCACATTTGAATATTTATATAGATATAAAATGGATAATTTCCAAAGGCTCCAAAATTGTTCTTTCTCCAATATATTTGGAAAAGTGTATATTACATCCTTCTTGGGTCATTCACAATTGACAAGTGACAAGTGACCACAAAGACCCTGTTAGAAACTCAAGCCAGCATTGTTTACATAGACATTGGTACTTCTGCATGAACTTTGAAGTGTTAGTTTTTGGTTTTTATTTCTGTGAAGAATGGCAAGGATATTTTGATTTGGGTTATATTGAATCTATATATTTATTATCATTTCTCCAATATTAAGTCTATCAATCCATGAACAGAGAGAAAATCTTTCCATCTTTTAGCATCATCCTGGACTACTTTCTTCAGAGATGCAAAGTTTTTATTGCAGAGGTCTTTCACCTCCTTGCATAAGTTTATTATTCCAAGATATTTTATTCTATACATTTAAGGATATTTTAAACACTTTTTTATCTTATATCCACAAATAAGTGTCATCTTTCAACTGTCACAAAAGAAGTTTCTTTTTTTAGTAGATGGAGGTTGCTAAAGAAATCCACTAGACAAAATACTGTTGAGTAGCCAGTCACAGTTTGGTCTTGTTTAGGTGACTATAGTGCAATGTCAACATAACCTCTACATATAAAATTTATAAAACGTCATAGAAGAGAGGGTCAGAAAGACTGTAAGAGCCAGAGGATTAGGGTGCCTACTGAAAAAATGGTGTCTTCTAATGATGGCAGGATGCACTGAAATAAATGAAAAATGTTCAAAAATCAAAGATGAAATGTAAATATTCCTGGTATTCCACGTGGTTGAGCTAACATGGCTCCAGTGAGATGCACCTCATACAGAAGCATACCCCTGGGTGTGGCTGCGTAAACCCATGCACACCCCTTCTCTTAAAAATAGATGACAAGTTTTAGTCACTCTTTCCTCCTGTCCTGCTTCTGTACCTGCCTGGGAACTCTCTTAAATAAACTCTCGTGTGGCCTTGGTAATGTGAGTGTGTGTTTCTTCTTAGCATGGAACCAACAGAAGAGATAGACATTCTCTAAAGAACCCATGAAAACATAGGTACCTGAGATCAATTCCAGTAACTTATATTTAAAAAAAAAAAAGATAAAACCCATAGTGGTGGGAAAGCCTTATAATCCAAGCACTTCTAAGAGACACACAAAAGGACCCTTAGGAATTTATCCAGTCTAGCCTACTTTGCAAGTTCTGAGTGAGCAAGAAATCCAATTTCAAGTGCAAAATACAAGTAATTAAATATAAAAACAAAGTAACACAAACAACAGCAAAATGGATGGATGTTTAGGAATGGCACCCAAGTTTGTCTTTTTGCTTCCACATGTACACCTATGCATCCACACACACAAGAACATCCATGCATGTATAAGTACACACCTCCTAAAAGTTCAAAGAACTACAAAAAGATGTGCAAAAGTCAATAAAATAATATTTAGAGCATTTAAACACTCTAAAGTTAAAAAGTGCAATGTTCAAATTTTTAAAATTGAACTTCCTAGAGAAATCAAATGAGAGCTCTAAGCTGTCAGAAGAAAACACTGTCAAAATTGAAGACATAACAATCATAATCACCGATTACTAGGAAAACACTGAATCTGAGTGATCCATGCCTATGGAATGTGCAGGACACTTTAGAGCAGAGCAATATTCTACAAGACTGTGAGGAAGAGAAGAGGGAGACTATGTGTCAGAGAAAAATTATAAAGAAAATGATAAAAAATTTCCATGAGAGATAAGAGATATTCTTATAATCATCCCAAAATATGAATGGATGCCACCTAAGTGGTACATAGAAAATACCCATATTGAGACACACTGTAGCTAAACTTTCTAAGAACCAAGGAAGATTTCTAAATGCAGCAAGAGAAAAAAATTTTGAATATAGGGTGTCTTGGTTTCTTTTACTATTATTCAGACAAAATACTCTAACAAAGGAGGTTTAAGAGGGAAAGTCTTTGATGTTGATCAATGAGGCACTATCAATTATGGTAGAGAACTCAAGGCATCAGGAGCTTGAAGCAGCTAAATACAGGCATGTAGGACTTAGCTCACTTTCTTCTATAAAGGCTAAGACTTCCTTCCTAGGGAATTGTCTAATAGAGTAGTTCTCATGACCCCTTTGGAGTCACAATAAATATTTACATTATAATTCATAACTATAGTAAAATTACAATCATGAAGTAGGAAGAAAGTAACCTTGTGGTTGGGGGTCACCACAGTATGAAAAACTATATTAAATGGTCATAGCATAAGGAAGGTTAAAGACAACTCATCTAACCCATAATTAAAATGTCTTCTCACATGAATTAAGATAATCAAGAGAATCCCATACAAGAATGTTCGTATTCCCATCTAGTAGTTTACCCTTAGTTCTATCATTTTGACTAGTAACACTATCACAACTTTACCCACCCCTTGCTGACCTAATATCTAAAGACATCAACTTTAATTAATAGACATTTAATTCTTGTCTGGATGTCTATAAACTCTAAAATTTTACTTATTCTCTATTAATTCCAACTATTTAAAAGCTAAAAATCCCTTTCTTATAGATACCTAAAACACACAGACACAAAACAATCTAAAACAACTATATTTCCAAGATACAATGGCTCAGGGTAAGCATTTTTATTTTAAAGGGGAAAACCATAATAAAGGCAGAAATAATCACAACAAATTGAAAACAAAACCCAGAAATACAAGCCTCAAATCCTGTAGCTCCATGTCTAGCTTTTAGGCCTATAATATAATTAATGTTTGGTGATCTGTGGGCTATCTTCTAGACCATGTCTGAAGTTCTCCTTGGTGAGCATTCTAAACTTTCATCATCTCTAATATCTTAGACCCTCAATTGCAGATAAAGCTTCACCTTCATCACTTCATACAGAGTCCTTCCAGAGACAGTGTACAAGGACTCCAACCCTGCCATAAATGTCTAATCACACTTGCTCTCCACAATGTTGTCCAAACTTGTATTCTCCATGATGTTTACACCAGCACCAAATTAATAACATTTCCAAGTTTCACTGTCGACTCAAGGTGTGGCTTGACATACTTGAACCATAGAAGACAACCATAGCCCTATGTTTCTGTGTGCAATTCCTGAAAAATATTTTCCTATGAAGTTTTTTTTAAGGAACAAGGAATCCCTTCAGCTTCAGAATTTTCATCAGCTGAAGGATGGATTAACAAACTGTGGTACATCTACACAATGGAGTACTACTCAGCAGTAAGAAAAAATGATATCCTATAATTTGCAGGCAAATGGATGGATTTGGAGAATATCCTCCTGAGTGAAGTATCACAAACCCAGAAAGATAAGCAGGGGATGTACTCACTCATAAGTGGACTTTAAACAAAAATCAAAGCATTCCCAAGCTGCAAACCACAACCACTAAACAGCTTGGGATCTGAAGCGCTTTGTACTGGCACCTTGGAGCCCATTCCCTCCAGAGGAACACTTGACCCATGTCTCACAACCTCGCCAGCAAGAAAAGCACAGCACTCATGATCTTCTTTCAGCAGTTTATTCGGGACCTTTACAAGTGCTTCTTCTACTTCTACCCTGGGGAACACCCGCTCAATGGCTAAATACTCTCAGGGCATCCAATCCTAATAAGCCATGTGGGTATTGCTCATAGGTCCACTTAAGCGGTAGCAGGCTGCAATTCAAGCTTACGCCAAATAAGGAGTTGCTTACAATACGAGAGCACTCACCCTTGAGGGGCGGCACCATCTTAGGGCGTGGCAGCATGGCTCTCCACCGCTCCCCCTTTTTGTTTTACTAGGCAAAAAAGGAGAAAAAGGCAGTGGGCAAGAGTAGAGGCCTAATCCCCATAGTGCAAAGGACCTGCACTGCCCCTAATCCGGGTGTCATCCATCCAGATAGTACCGGGCCAGTCCAATACCCGTTTTCATGGGGACAGGATCATGAATATCAACCTGTATGCAATTAGGCATGCTCTCCATGAAGCTTTAGCAGGCAATAATCATTTGCAGTGCTCAGCCTCGCATCCCGTGCCGCAAACCTACTCCTTTAGTACAGCAAGCCAAACTTTTGGGAGCTGCCCCTCCTCTATGGCAGTAAAGGCCTGAATAAGCATTGCCATGCTCCTACACTGCGTAAACCTCATTTTGCAAACACACCACAGGCAAATCAAGAATATCAGCGCCATCAAGCCAGCCAGAGCACCCATTCCCGCCCATTCCTTCAAGTGATCGAGGGCAGCGGACATCCATTTTGTCAATCCCTCAGCTACTCTGGGGTCCACTCAGGTTGAATTCATGGCAACAATTGTAATTCTCAATTTCTCCATGATCGCTTCAAGTTCAGCAGACCAATTCCCTAAAAGATGATTTGACAAAGCTTTAGACAAATTAGCAGCATGGGAAAAATTTTCATACTGAATAGAAGTCACACATAGGGCCTGATACTTCCATTCGCATCCCAACTGAGCCATCTGCCAGAGGACATCAACCTCTTCTTGCACCAGGTCAATCCTTTGGTTAACCAACATTAATCCACCTTTAAATTGGGCTAAAATGCCTCTTTGCACATCTAGGGCATGGGCCACATTGACTGACAAATTATTATCCTGGCTATACCAGGGACTAAAGGCCAGAACACAGCCTTTTTAGAAAACATTGGCAGTTTCTCAAGTATATAAGAAACATAAGCTGCCACATGACTCTGCAATCTCACTTCTTGGAATTTAGCCAAGAAAAATAAAAATATGTACTCCCCTATTACAGGTTTGTAAACAAAAACATTCATACTCTTTTAAGGCTTAACTTAAAGACACTATTAGCATTTCACCTGTATCAGGCCTGTCCTCTCAGGCCAAGAAGTATAAAAAATGCAATACATTAACACTGTCCAATCTAGATACTGTTCTGGACTCAAGCACACTCACACAAGCCCACTCCACTCACTGGGTAAGCTAAGCATAACTCTGTTCTGCCTGCCTTCCATGACCCCGGACTGAAAGCGTGCCCCGAACCACCACCTCCACCTTAAAAGGTTGTACCACTTTAATTGCTGACTCTGCCCCTCTTGGCTACTTTTCAATATGGCGTAGGAACCCACGAATCTCTCCCACTGCTAGCAAGCAGAGCAGACTCAGAAAAACCTTAATGAAGCAGCTCCTTAAGAGCCAAAAAAATTTGGGTGAGAAGATGAAGCGCCCATTCTTTTATAACCTTGCTTTCTTAGCTTAAAAATCTTTTCGGAGCCTTTGCCAAACAGCCCCAGCTTTGCTTCACTTTCACTCCACGTGTCTGTGAAGTTCTGGAGTTCAGCTCACTAGTCAGTGGTTTTCTCCTGCTCCTTCCCTATTTATGGATAGGAGCGACTATTCTCCCCGCTTTACCACAGATCCCACCTTACCTGGGATTTACCAGTTGACCCCCCGACTGCAGAAAGTTCTGATGCCTGAAGCTCGCAGGAGTTGCTCTCCGTGCGGCCACCACTTGTCGCGCGCAACCTCACCGGCAAGGAAAGTGCAACACTCAGGATCTTCTTTCAGCAGTTTATTCGGGACCTTTACAAGTGCTTCTTCTACTTCTACCACGGGGAACACCAGCTCAATGGCTAAATACTCTCAGGGCATCCAATCCTAATAAGCCACATGGGTATCTCTCATAGGTCCACTTACACAGTAGCAGGCTGCAATTCAAGCTTATACCAAATAAGTAGTTGTTTACAATACGAGAGCACTCACCCTCGAGAGGTGAAGGGCAGGAAGTTGGTGCCATCTTAGGGCGTGGCAGCATGGCTTACCACAGACCCAGTCTTGATGCTGGGATGAGGAAAGCAGATTTGCCTGGAGTTGATGTTGAACTAAGCCACCTTGGGACCTCCTGCCCTTCCTGGGGAGGAGATAAAGTGACTGGGAGGGGTAAGAGGGGAAAGGGAGTTTGAACAAGGGGATACATGAATAAAAAATGAGACTTCATTCATAATAAAAGATAAATAAAATAAAAAAGAAAACCTGTTACTTTGTATGCTAATTTTTAAAATCACACAAAAAGTAATAATTGTATTTGATCTTTGATAAAACAAATAAACAACTGTAGTAATAAGAAATAATTAAGACTATCAGCAAGCACAATATTTATTCAAGCAGCAAGGTCTATGTGTGGTGATATATTGTATCTTTAATAAAATCAGTCAAGAATATCAGAGGACAGAATCACCTACAGTCAAGCCAGGAAGGTCAGAGAGTGGTGACCCATGCCTAAAACAAAACAAAACAAAACAAAACAAAACAAAACAAAACCAAACCCAGAATTTTTCTTTAAATGTATTTAAAGCTTCACAAGATGTAGCCACCATGTGTTGGTTTTTGCCCTCACGATATTTTTCTCATCATCCCAGTGCATCAAGGAAGGCTTGTCTTGAAAAGTGTTGGTTTATTTACAAATATAGCTGTTTCCTCAGTACCAACATTGAAGCTCTTCTATCTTTAAATTCAACTTTTCTCAAGTTTTCAGGGCCAAGACAGACTCTTTGTCAACAGCAGCATATGAATAGCCCCTAGAAAAACTCCTAACATACATATATGTTTGGCCCCCACTGTCCATACCTCAGTCAGTTAAGTAGTTCAGAACACTTGCTGGTCTTGCAACAGACACAGGCTCAAATACCAGTACTCATAACTACCTGTAATACTCATGTGGTCCCCACTGATACTGCAAGCATATGGTGCACATATATTTACATAACCTCATACATGCACAAAAGAAAATATAAACTACTTATACATAGAAGTATAAGTAGTATAGTTTCTTATTAGGTAAATAGGTAATATTATGACTTCTTATGACTTTTTCAAATTCCTTCAGTTATTTAATCCTCTTGCCACCTTATTTGTTTGTCTTCATCTTTCCTCTTTAATTAGATTCCCCTTGGCCATTTCTTCAACCAGATTATTTATACCCTGATATTTCCCTCTCTATTGTTCCCACAAACCCTATGCCAGAAATAACACACTTTTACTTTTCTGGTCTCTCTAGTTTAATACTGGATATATACTGACATCTAAATATTTTGACCTTTCTCATCTGGGTTTATAATGTTCTTCCAAGAGCTAAACATCATCTAACAAAAACCTTAACACCAAGTATAAGAAATTTTCTTTCAAATTGTTGCTGAGGTTTGTCCAGAAATCTCATCCAATACTGCAAATAATCTCTCTTGCCTTTATGTGCTTTTCAAAGATATAAGGTAAGTCCCTATTGCTGAAGCTGTCAAATGAGGAAAGCAACCAGTAACCCGACAAAGCTATCATACCTACAAACCATAATAATGACCAGCATGGCATGACAATTCTAAGAGTTTAATAGTGACACAGATACTTTGGTATTAACAAACAGCCCTCTAATCTGACTGAGAACCTGCTCAGCAAGAAGAGAGTCATGCATTCTAACCACTAAGGGCTCATGAAGTCATAGATTTCAAAGAACCTACAACTACTACTTAAGTATAACAGCATAAACCTTAACTTCACTCTGTATTGCACTATATCCACAGATAAATGTAGTTTTCACCCTCATCAGTGAAACTTTTATTTACAGAAGATTATTACATAAAACTTCATCCAACTAAAATTTAGAGCTGTGGAGCCAGTCACAATAGATACATCTACAAAACAAATTATGCACCCGAGGCTCAGGGAATATTGTGGAAGCAGGGTTTAGAAGATGGCATGAGTCATTAGATCAGGGAACCTGATGTGAGGTTGTGTCTCTCTTAAGAATGTCAGTATCTACATTCATAAAGTCTCATGACAGTCAAAAAATGAACTGAATAAAGGCAACAATAGACTTCTTAAAGTGAATGGGGAAAGATCACACATGGCCTCAACTCTACACAAGATACTTGGGGCAACTGAGGAATTCTGAGGATGGGCAAAAATATGCTTACCCAGAAAGTACACCAGTAGATTATTCAATACCAAATGATCATCTGTGAAAATGCTGAACTAAGCCACATTGGAACCTTGGTACCTCCTGCCCTAGTTGCAGAGGAAATAAAGTGATGGGGAAAAGAGAGAGTGACCGGGATGGGTGGGAAGGGAGTTTGAACAAGGGGATACATGGATAAAAAATATGACTTTATTCATAATAAAAAGAAAAACAAAAAGAAAATACTCATACAATTAACAATATACAGAATAAGAATGTTATACTTAATAATGTTTAGAAATATATACATATTTGAGGATATATATGTAACAAAAATTAATGAAATTAGAGGCTATGAACTGAAAGAACTGTGGTAAGGGTAGTACATAGGCTTTTAGAAGAAAGAGAAAGAGAAAAATGATATAATTATAAACTCAAAATAAATATTAAAATATATGAAAACAAAATGTCAACAAGACATAAAAGTAAGCACCAATGCAAGCTTTAGAATAAAAAGCTAAGAAGTAGAGGAAATTATATCATAAAGACAGTAGAAATAAATTTATTTTTATCAATAACAACTTTAAATATAACTGGATTAACATTTCTACTAGAAAAATTAGAGATTATTAGAATGGGTAAGACATCATATTATCTCCATATTGGCTATAAGAATGTTACTTAAGTAAAAAATATAAAAACAGATTGAAAACTAAGTTAGAAATGTACACCCTATGAGATAAAACATAATAAGAACAGTAAATATAATAAAAATAAAAAGGCAAATTTTTCATGTGGCAATAAAGACATAAAAATTAGCATTCTCCATGCCCATGTCATCCCAGCTAGTCCCCAGCCACATGGCTGGTACCTCACAAGCCCAGAAGACTTTCATAAAGCAGGTCCAAACTATACAAGCCAGAATGGCTGAGTGAACAACTTACCAGTAGAACTCTACTCCTCCCTGAATTATGTCTACCAAGACCCTTTCCTAGGCCAATGCCATGCTAGCTGGGGCCCCACCCCTAATTCCTGCAGGATTTTACCACTGAGGCACAGATCATATCAGTCAGGAGGTCTGGGATACTATAAAAAGACCAAACATAAGAAGGGGTAGATTCTCTGCTCAAATGTCCAGAAAATATATTCAATAAACTTATAAACGACAATTTTCCAACCTAAAGAAGGATATGCTCAGAAAGATACAAGAAATTTACAGAATACCAATAGACTGGACGAGAGACTAAACTTCCTTTACTAATTAATAATCAAAAAACTAGGCATATGAAATAAAGAGAAGAATTAAAATCTAAAAAGAAAAAGGCAAAGTAACATATAAAGGCAGACCTATCAGAATTACACTAAATTCTTGATGGAGACTCTGGAAGCCAGATGAGCCTGGACAGACCTCTTGCAGACTCTAAGACACGATGGATACCGGGCCAGGTATTTACATTCAGCAAAATTTTCAATTACCATAGATGAAGAAAACAGGACATTTTAGGCAAAAGTCAAATTTAATCAGTATCTATACACAAACCTAGCTCTACAGAGGTACTAGAAAGAAAACTTCAACTCAAGGAAGTCAACTATACCAACAACAGATCATAGACAATAGATAATTCCACACCGGAAGGAAACACACACACATACTACCACTACCACCACCAATACTACCAACACAACCAACAAAATAAACATGAATTAAAAATCACCAGTTACTGATATAACAAGAGACTCAATTTGCCAATAAAAAGACAGAGGGTAATAGAATAGATATGAAAAAAAGAATTAATTTTTCTGCTCCATATAAGAAACACATTGCAACATCAAAGGTAAATATTAGTTCAGAATAAAAGGGATAGAAAATATTTTTGAATTAAGCAAGCTAGTGTAGTTATCCTAATATCTAGCAAAATTGACTCCAAACCAAAATTCATCAAGAGATACAGATATAGCATTTATATTCATCAAAGGAAATATCCATCAAGATTATGTCTGAATTCTGAGCATCTAGGCCCAAATACAAAGACACCTACATTTGTAAAAGAAAGATTACTAAAGCTAATATTATATATCAAACAAAGCATTAAGGGTGGCACACTTTAATGCCTCATTCTCACCAATGGCCAAATCATCCAGACAGAAACTAAACAGAGAAGGAACAAAACCAACAGATATTATGACTCAAATGGACCTAATAGATATCTACAGAAAATTTCATGAAATTGCTGAAGAATATACCATCTTCTCAGTACATTATGGAACCTTCTCCAAAATTAACCACATACTTGCTCACAAAGCAAGTCCTTTTTTTTTAATATTTATTTATTATGTATACAGCACTCTGTCTGCAGGTCAGAAGAGGGCACCAGATCTCATCACAGATGGTTGTGAGCCACTATATGGTTGCTGGGAACTAAACTCAGGACCTCTAGAAGAGCAATCTGTGCCCCCAACTTCTAGGCCATCTCTCCAACCCACAAAGCAAAATGTAACTTACCAGATCACCATTCAATGAAATTGAAGATCTCCACATTTTTTGAGAGTCACCAGCATTTTCTGTGCGTGACTACAAGGTGAATCTTTTGTAAAATAGTAAAATCTCCATTCAACTAAAAAAGAAAGAAAGAAATTAAAGACTTCCAAAACACCACAAATAGTCTAGTCCCTACTCCTATTGCCAAGAGTCTCGTAAACATTCCAAGCCACAAAACTGCCACAAATATGCAGAGGACCTGGGTCAGTCTCATGCTAACTCTTTGGTTGTTGGTTTAGACAATAAATAGAGGTAGAGGCAAGGATACATGGCTGAGCACTGGGTTGAGTCCCTGGTCCAGCTAATAGTCGGAGAGGAGACTCTATATGAGCAAAAGGTTAGGGACTATGAGGAAAATTCTCACAGTGATGGCTAGCTGGAGCTCTTGGGAGCTAACTGAATCAAGAACAGCCACTTGGAAACCATCTGGAAAAGGAACTAGGCCCTCCAAGGACAGGCAACTGTATAATGACATGGGCAATATGTGAAGCCTCAAAGGGAGGGTTCAGATTATGTTTCTGTTTCTGTGCATACACTAGCACCTTGAAGCCCATTTCCTCCAGAGGAATATTTAACCCAGTCTTGATATTAGGATGAGGAAATCAGATTTTCCTGGAGTGAATGCTGAGATAATCTACTTTGGAACCTCTTGCCCTTTCTGGGGAGGGAATGGGGGCTGGGAAGGAGGGAGGCTGAAGACGGGGAAAGGGAGCTGGAACAAGGGGATGCACAGATAAAAAATGAGACTTCATTCTATAGAAATAAAAAAAAAACAAAAAAAACTGCTATGAACATAGAAATAAAGACTTCCAAGAATTCAATAAAAATGAATGAATAAATACATATCAAATTTGTGAAACACAATGAAAGCATGCAAGGGGAAAGTTTATAGTACTAAGTACTTTTACAAAGAATCTGGAGAGATCTCCTACTAGTGACATAACAGCAACCTCAAAGCTCTGAAACAAAAATCAGACATACCCAAAAGGAGTAGATGACAGGAAATAAGTGAAATGAAGGCCAAAATAATAATAATAAAAAAAACAGAAGCAAAGAGAAAAATACAAAAAAGTCAATAAAACAAAGGGTTGGTTCTTTGAAAAAATCAACAAAATGGATAAACTCTTACCCAACATAACTAAAAGGTAGAAAGAAAATATCCAAATCAACAAACTCAGAAATAAAAATGGGAATATAACAACAGACACTGAAGTTTTCCAAAGATTATACTTCAAAAACTTGTTCTGGACAAAATTAGAAAATATAAAAGAAATGGACAAATCTCTTGGTAGATACCAGTTACCAAAGTTAAATCAAGAGCAGATAAAAAATTTAAATAGATATATAACCTCTAAGAAAATAAAAGCATTTATTAAAAGTCTTCCACTCAAAACAAGCACAGGGCCAGATAATTTTAAAACAGAAATCCCCCAGACTTTCAAAGAAGAGCTTGTACAAATACTGATCAAAATATTCCACAAAAGAAAAACAAAAGGAAAACTGGCTAATTCTATTTATGAAGGCACAGACACCCTGATACCCAACTACACAAAGACTCAACAAATAAAGAATTACAGATCAATTTCATTCAATGAACACTAATTCAAAAATACTCAATGAAATACTGGCAAAGTAAATCCAAGAACACATTAAAAAAAAAAAAAAAAAAAAAAAAAAAAAAAAAACA
>PVIH01014201.1:32406-54956 GCA_004025045.1 Sigmodon hispidus | reverse complement strand
TTTTTTTTTTTTTTTTTTTTTTTTTTTTTTTTTTTTTTTTTTTTTTTTTTTTTAACTTTATTTATTTATTTGCCTTGGTGTTTGCCTGGAACTGGAACTACAGACAGTTGTTAGCTGCCATGTGGGTGCTGGGAATCGAACCCGGGTCCTCTGGAAGAGCAGACGGTGCTCTTAACCGCTGAGCCATCTCTCCAGCCCCGCTACCTGAACTTTTTTTTTTTTTTCAGTTAATTAAAGTATTTCATGTGTCTGGGTGTTTAATCTGTATGTATATCAATGCACCACATGAATGATTGGTGCTTGTAGAGACCAGAAGAGGAAGGATATCAGGTGCCCTGGGACTGCAGTTATGGACAGTTGTGAGCTTGGAATTGAACCCTGGTCCTCAGGAAGAACAGCCAGTGTGTCTTTTCCCTTTTTCTTTGTTAGTTTTTGTTTGTTTGCTGGTCTAGCTGCGGATGCACTGCACTGAACCCCTGGCTTCTACCTCCTAGACTCAAGTGAGCTGCTAAAGATTATTACTGCCTGCTGCCTATATCCACTGCATGCAGCCTGACCTCGGGGAGATGCAGGCCAACAATAGCTAGTGCTCTCAATTTGAGTATTACCATGATGCCGGGAGTGTGTGTGTGAGTGTGTGTGTGTGTGCAAGCTTCTGGGAACTAAATCCGAGGCCTTGCACATGCTAGAAAATCCCTCCACCAAATAAAGAAACTTTATTTATCTATTAACTTTTATTGATTGTGTCGAGGAAGTATTTTTGGTGTGTATAGAGGCCGGAGGATGACTTGTGGCAGTTAGTTCCCTCTTTCCACAATGTGGGTGCTGAGAATCAGACTCAGAAAACTCAGGTCATCAGGCTTGGCAGGAAAGATCTTAACCACTGAGAGCCCTGGGCTTTTCTCTCCCCCTCCCCTCCCCGCCCCTCCCCTCCCCCCCTCCTCTCTGTTTCCTTCTCCTCTCCTCCCTCTCAGACAGAATCTCAGACAAGTTCACTCTACAGCTTAGGTTCAGCTCAGATCATCATCCCTCAGCCACTAAGATTATAGGCATGAACCGTGATTCCATTTTCTAATAGATGTTAAAATAGACCTAGGTTAATTTTCCCAACTCTATATGGATAGCATGGCGGAATATCTGCTTACAAATACACACACACACACACACACACACACACACACACACACACACACACACGGACAGTGTAAAGGCAGATGCCATCAAACCTGACAACCTGAGTTTGATCCTTGGAGCCCACATGGACGGGAGAAGAAAACTGCTTCTCCTCTGCTGCCTTCTGACCTCTGCACACATGTTTACACACACGTAACAAATGAGTAGGTGTGATTTTTACTAGTTTATTTGCTGTGGTATATGTGAGTTTATGTGTCCACATTTACAGATAGGCACATGGAGGCCAGTGGTCTATGTCAATTATCTTCCTCAGTCACTTTCTACCTCATTTTACTTATTTAATTTTTAGTTTTCATTATTGTGTGTAGGAGAATATGTGCTATGGAATGCATGTGGAGGTTAGAGGACAACTGTGTGGAGCTGATCCTCTCCATCACCTTCACAAAGGTTCTGGGAATCAAACTCACACCATCAGGCTTGGTGGTGGTCATCTTTGCCACTCAGCCACCTCAAGAGCTCTCCACCTTGGTTTTTGAGACAGTGGTTTTCTCACTGAACCAGGATACAGCTGAAGATGAGCTCCAGGGTCTGTCTACCTGTCCTCATCCAGAGCGGGAGGCACAAATGGGTACCAGCTTTTACATGGATGCTAGGGACCTAAAATCAGGGCCTTATGCTGGCAAGCACCTTACTGACTATGTTGTTGTTGGGTTTGTTTGTTTTAGACAGGGTTTGGTCAGATCAGACCAGCCTCAGATTTGTAATGACCCTCCATTGAAGTCAACTTTAGGTGGTCATTGGTCTGGCATGGCTGACTCATCTCCCCTCCCTGAGATGCTGTGGTAGCAGCACCAGCTGTCAGCAACTCCAGGATGGCATTCTCACAGCTGCAAGCCTGGGTGAATGAAGAACATGCTTTCCTGGCTCTCCAAATATCTCACAATTAGACCACACGGTTTGTCATATGGTCATGAACACCTCCAAACCAACCACCATGCAGCTCTGCATGGTCCATAAGGCACCCTGAAGCCCTGTATTGAACATAATGCACTCTGCACCATCCAGAAGGTGCTGTGCAGCTATGCACCAGGCAGAACCATGTAGTTTTGCATCATGGATAAGATGTACCAGACTCTGTCTCTCTGGCAGATAGGGAGATCCAGACCAGCTGGCCTCTCTCTGGGATTGGAGAATCTGTATTCCCTAGCCACAGGGACGGGGGGTGTGTGTGGGGGAATATCACACGCTGAGTAGGAAGCCTTGTCGAAGTAAGAATTTGCTTTATTGCATCAGTCTGGGGCTTATATAGGGTTGTAAGAAGCGGGTGGGAGTCTTGGGATGGGGTAGGTGGGGTAGGAAAAAGAGCCAATAATATTTTATGATGTTAGCAGACAGAGGCTAGGCAGAGGTGGTCTTGGGTCAGGCTATGTTGAGTCACTCACATGTGGAGTTTATGACCAGAGACAGGTGACCAAACTCTAGGAAGGCTTAGGAATTTGCACTGAGCCTCAATCCCTCGGCCTTAGAAGGGCCCAACAAGATGCTATACAATTCTGGATGCGGGTAAGGCTCTCTGCATCTCGGCATTGTGCACAGGGTGCTTTGCAGCTCAGCAAGACGGACAAGATGCTCTCCTGGGCTAGGCTCATGTGTGATTCTCATATTAACCCCATTAGAAGGACTCATGATGAACATAATAACTGCCCAAGTAAAAATTGGGATGCTGAGGACCAGTTGGAGATACAGCTCAGTGTTAGGAGCATGAACTGCTCTTGCAGAGGACCTGAGTTCAGTTTCTAGCATCCCAATCTAGCAGTTCACAAACGCCTGTAACTCCAGATCTGGGGTTATCTGATGCTTCTGGTCTCCATGGGTGCCTGCCCGTGCATGTGTGTGTATGTGTGTGTGTTAGAAAGAGACAGAGAGAGCAAACAATTAAAAAGTAACAAAAAATAATCTTTAAAAAAATGGAAAAACAAAGAAAAAATTGGTTTACTATTACCAGAACATGAGGAATGGAGACGAAGCAGGGAAACTGTATTATTAACAGGGGACAAGATCTGTCTTAAGATATCCATATGCTGATACATAGCTTGGGGGTAATAAGCTTGTGAGATGTTGCCAACTCCAAGGAAGTGTGGGGTTTCCTTAGCAGCCCCTGCCCTCAGTTCACCCCTCTAGGACATGTTATCTTATTATTACTGTATAATCTGGGCACCCTGCTTCTCTTAGTGTCAACTGTCTGTGTTAAGGTTATTGGCCTCTTAAAGTACAGTCTGTGAGGTCAGGGTACCTCCCACCAGAGTTTTAGAAACACCTGCTGAGTGAATGTGAATTGGTGCTGGTGGATGTGTAGAGACTGATGATACCTTTCAGACCACTTTACTGCTGATGTTTGGTTTGATTGTTAAACTTCCCTTTTGGCTGCGCAGAATTGAAGCCTGAATTCAGAATCAACCTTCCTGTGATGGGAAGCTCCCCCTGGGCACCAGATAGGCTCTGCCAGATAAACTCGAGGGCTGGCAGTCCAGAAAAGCCAGGACTACAGAAAGTTCTCCATGGAAGGCGCCATGGGTGGCCATGACACGCCCAGGACAATGGTGAGGTTTTCATCTCCTGGTGAGGGCACAGCCTGCAGTGTCTGGTGGATGGTGGTAGCAGAGACAATAGTGACATTGAATGCCTGATGTACAGTGTGATCTGGGACCATGATCATCTTTGCCCAGAGAATCTCCAAGTTACTTCAGTGTTTTATTATATTCATTCTTGACCCAATGTCAGTCTACTTAATAGTCATTTTTCAGGACTCAAAGGTCAGTGGGAGAGCATTTGCCTGGCATTCTCAAGGCGCTGGGTCAGGTTCCAGGAATCTGATGATTACAATCCCCAGAAAGGATGGCTGAATAGCCCCCTCTTGTTAAACAGTTGAGACTCTGAGCCTATACAATATGACATTTTCTGAGTTGAGATGAGACCACAATCAGGAGAACTTCCAACTGGCTGTCTCAATGAGAAAAGAATGTTCTTGAAAGCAGAGTCACTTCAGACTGAAAGCCTTGGTTGCTGCGAGTATGCGCATGCAAAGCAGAGCTGGGAGCAGAAAAGGCCTTCAGGGTGGCTTCAGTTCCCCTTGTGGATTACACATGGCATCATCTGTCAACCCCAGGCACTCTGGGTAATATCAACAAGCAGTTTAGGATGAAAACCAAATGCATGCAGGGCATGGTGGTGCATACCTGTAATCTCAGCACTGGGGAGGCTTCAGTTGCTGGATCAGAAGGCCAAGTGCTAAGTATGAGGCCAGCCTGGGTTACAGGAGCCTTGAATCATATCAAACACACACACATGCACACACACACACACACACACACACACACACACACACACACACACGCACAGATAGATAGATAGAAGGGGCAAAGGTATGTGATGCAAAGCATGATGCCCACAGTTCAATCCATGGTACCCACATGGGAGGGACAGAACCTACATCCTCAGGTTGTCCACGTATGTGCTGTGGCCCACACATGTGCATACTTGTGCACACAATAAGTAAATAAATAAGTGTAACAAAACTTAAACACATACAACTACAAAAACCTAGGAGGCAAAACACAGCTCTGGTGCCACAGCTTTGAATCCTTTTCATCTCTCTGACAGCTAGCCTGGGCCTGGCCCTGCCCTCTGACACAAATGCTGCTCATCCTATGTCCCAGGGCAAAGACAGCGTTTATTGGCCTCCGTCACTTTAATGAAATAGACCCTACACCAAACAAACCCAAGCACAGACATTTGCAACTAATTATGGTATTGCTGATCAGTCAAATTTCATTGCAAATTGCATGTTGAAATTGATAGCGTGGAGTCATGAATAAACTGCTTGTCTGGATAAGTGACACAGGCACACAAGACTAGATAAATAATTCAATTTAGTCTCAGCCAGACACTCTAAAGAAGAGGAAACAGCAGATTAGCATGACCGGGAGAATGCTTCTTCACCCAGGGAGCTGCTGCCAATGTGCCTGGCTTCTGAGGGCAGCAGAGCCTGCTGCAGGCTCCTCCCTCCCACTCCGGGAGACCACATGGCTTGAGTGTTCCAGATTTTTAATCTTTGGTTTGTAAATTGTAGTTGTGAGTAGTGTTGGGAGGGGGAGTCAGCCATTTGCTGCTGAGTAGCCCACTCAAGGGTGATCTTGAGGACAGACACCTCTCATTCCTGATTCCTGCAGGGGTGGGTGCTGCAGGGTAGGGAGTGACTAAACCCACCTTGAAAGCCAGGCTGTGGGTCTGGAGATGTGGTTCCAATGTTTGTCTAGTGTGCACACAACTCGAGTTCAATCCCCAGCACTTCATAAAATGGAATGCACAGGCCTGAGTCCCAGCACTTGGGAGGTAGAGGCAGAAAGATCAGGGGCTCAAGATTATCCTTGGCTATGTAGGAAATCCAGGGCTAGCCTGAGATACATGAGTCCTTGTGTTAAAAAAAAAAAAAAGTGCTGGGCATGGTGGCATAGGATTTTAATTCCAGCACTCCAGTGACAGAGGCAGGTGGATTTCTATGAGTTGCAGGCCAGCCAGAGCTACATGGTGAGGTCCTGTCTCAAAAGTAAAAACATTAAATAAATAAATGCATTAAAAATTTAAAAAATAAAACAAGCCAGTCATACAAACAAATAAAAGCTCTGTAGATCAGAAGACAGGATGCCTTTTACAGAGGTCCGAACCAGGACTTTCCTAGGTCCTAAAAACAAACATACCCGGAGGAGAGTTCAAATCAGCCTGACTTGGAAGCCACACGATGGAATGGCAATGTCTTCAGGACTTGAGCCTTCAGCCACGTCCTCCTGGAATATGTCATTATATCCCACATCTGGGGAGGTGAGGAGGACATAGGAGGGTCAAGAAGCAGATACCTGTTATCTGTGAGACTTGTGGGATGAGAAATGCAGCCACTGTGTCCCCCTGCCCCGAGTCCTGGAGTCACACACACACACACACACACACACACACACATACACACACACACACTGCTGGGCCATCGGGAAAGAGCCCAATGGCAGCTATGTTGGGTGAACCACTGTTGTGCTCCGGATGCAGGACAGAGCACTTGAAAGTCAGAACCGGAATGTCTGCAGGAAAGTGAGCCAGCTCTGAGCTGGGAGAACTGGCGAGCTGAGCCTGATTGTTAGGGGTGGCTGTGAGTCAGCCTTCGGAGACAATAGCAATGGAATTCAGAAAAAGGTTTGGGCTGGGATATATATTTGGAAGTTACCAACAGCTAATGCTGTTTAAACCCAGGATGCTGGAGGAGGTTATCAGGGTGGGGACAGGAGGTGGAGGCAAGGTGTCCATGTGTCTTGGAGATGTGGGCAAAAGGGATGGAGAGGGTGGGTCTCTAGTTGATGCCAATGTGACAGAATCTCACTCTGTGGTACAGGCAGGTGTGGAACTCATTCTTAGGTCAGAATGCCCTTGAATTCAAGATCCTCTTGGGTCAACCTCCCACAGTGTTGGGATGGAAGATGAACTCTTTTCTTTTTTTTAAAAAAAAAATACTTATTTATGTATGTGTGGGTAGGCAGGTGTATGCACTTGGAGATCAGAGGACAACCTGTGGAGTTGGTTATGGGTTTCAGGGACTGAATCAGATCATCATGCTTGGCTGCAAGCACCTTTACCCAAAGAGCCCAAGATGACACCTCCTCAATCCCACCCCCACCCCCGCCCAGACAGGATCTCTCTGTGTAGCCTTGGCTGACCTGAAACTACCTTTGTAGACCAGGTGGTCTTGAACTCAGAGATCTGCCTGCCTCTGCCTCTGGAGTCCTGGGATTAAAGGTGTGCTCCACCACCTCCGGGCTCCAAGATGAATTCCTATATGCTAAAGAGGGTTAGGGTTAGGGTTAGGGTTAGAGGCAGAAGGAAAGTGAGGTCCAGTGACTGAGCACTGAACTTAAGGATATGGAAAGATAAATATCTTGATGACACTTGTGGGCTAGTGAGGGGTGGGGGATCGGATGGGAGTGAGCCCAGTACAGGAAGGGACAAGGGGAGGGCTGGAAGAAGGTCTGAAGAGTCCATTCCTTACTGGACTCATGGTGGGAAAAGAAGGAAGATGTTTGAGAGCATAGGGTCGTGAGAAATTTTTTTTCTCCTTTCAGAAACAAAAATCAGAGACATTTTGTGTGTTGGTGGAAACAATCAGAGTCAGGGAAGGATGGTGAGGAGAGGGTGAGCATTGGCACGGAGCCCTGGAGAGGCAGGTGGGGTTGGCATCTGGTGTACGGCCGGGTGGAGTGGCACATGCCTGTAATCCCGGAACTAGGAAGGTGGAAAATCGGAAGTAGATGGTTGTCCTTGGCTTCATGGCAACATCAAGGCTAGCTGGGCTACCTAAAACTGTCTGAAAAACACCAAAAAGAAAATGAAAAGAAGAAAAAAGAAAACAAGAAACGGGGCTGCCCTGCCACGGGACAAAGGCGGTGGTGCCTCAGTGGGCGGAGAGGCAGAGCGGATGGGCACAGATGCAGGTGGGTGGGAGCAGCAGAGCCGGTACAACTTATGTGCCAAGGGCTTCTATTTTCTTAGCAAAATCGGAAGAGGTTGTCAGCTGAGAGTGAGGTGGAGGAGGAGGTGTGAAGCAGTCGTCTAGGAGAGCGGGTGTGAATAGACTTGAGGGATGGGGTGCCATGGCTGGGCAGTTGTGGTCCTTGGAGTGGGACGGGGCTGGGTCTGCAGCTCAGCTGTGAGGAACATGCACGAGTTCTTGACTCCCCTAGCTCCGCAAAATAAATATATAATGAATGAAAGAGGGCTGGTTGGTGAGTCATAGGTTTACCTTCAGTTCTGGTCTCCTGTGGGGACCCGTGTGGGAATCGAGGGCTGACTTTCCTATGGCTGTGTGGCTTTGCCAGATGACCATACTGTAAGATCAATAGATAACATTAGGACATGGCCTCCAGGCTGGGGCAGGAGTGAAGTGGAATGCTGGCAGGTGAGGATCACAGATAATTGCTCAAATCAATGGATTTCAGGGTGGAGTGCTGGGTACCAGGAGAGGGGAGGCTGCCGAGAAAGGCCGTGTCTATGGGAGAGTGGGAATCACAGAATCATGAAGTTGAGACGCGGAAGGATCTCTCTGACAGATAACCAGTCCTTGGAAACCTGACTGTGGGAGGGCAGGCTAAGCTGTTGTGGGGGGGAGGGGGAGAGAGGAGAACTGTGTACTCAAATCTCAAATCCTGGAATCAAAATTTACTCTGGTGGGATAGTAGTGATGGCATTCGCCTTTAATCCCAGCACTCAGGAGGCAGAAGCAGGTGGATCTTTGTGAGTTCAAGGCCAGCCTGGTCTACAGAGTGAGTTTCAGGACAGCCAGGGCTCAGAGAAACTCTGTCTCTGAAAACAAACACCAACAAATACATACATAATACATACATACATACATACATACATAGAGGGAGGGGGAGAGGGAGTATAATAATTTGGGGCTGAAGAGGTACAATTGGTTAACTGATTGGGACAAAATTAATTTAGGTTTTCAACCTTGTGCAGGTGGATTAAAAAGCTAGTGTTCAGTTGGGGGTGCAGCTCAGTTAGCAGAACCCTTGACTTGCCTGCACAAAGCCGTGATCTGGATTCTCATTACTATGTAAAACTGGGTGTGTTGTAATCCCTCACTCAGGAGAATCAAGAATCCAAGGCCATTCTTAACCACATAGTAAGTGTCAGTATTTTGTGCGTGGAAGGATGAAACACACTGACACGCTGCCAGGAGACCATGTTGAGTTTATTGGGGTCTGGATATCCAGGGAACGGATGGGGGAGCAGAGGAAAGAAAGAGAGAGAGAAAAGAGAGAGAAAGAGAGAAGAAATGGGAGAGAGGGGGCCGAAAAGGGATTTTTGCCACGTGTTGCATCTCTTTAAAGGGTGACTATGTAGACACATCCTGAGACCTGAGAGCGTGCTCTGTGGGTGGGGAGTTCGTGTTCTGCGGACAAGGGTGTGGCTGCAACATGGTAACACTGGAATCGCACCTCCATGCCCAGGAGGCAAGCTAGGAGGATGTTTACATGCTAACAGTAAATCTGAGGTCAGCCTTGGTTATTTGAGGCTTTGTCTCAAAATCAGTTAGGAGCTTGCTCTTTCAGAGGAGCAGTCCTCAGTTCCCAACATCCACTTCCAGTGGCTCACAACAGGTTGCCACTTCCAGCTCCAGGGGATCTGGTGCCCTCTTCTGGCTTCTGTGAGCATCAGGCATACTGGTGGCGTACATATGCACATGCTGACAAAACATTCACACATATAAATAAAAATGTGGCGCCGTTGTGAAGAGCCATACGTAAGCAGCCCATTGACTTTCAGTAGAAACTGCTGAACCATGGATTAACTTTGCCAGCCAATGATGTCAGGGAAGTTTCTTAACTCTGGGAGAGGAATGTCTGCACACTTTTCATCCCATTAGTTCCCATTTATGAGCTGAAACTATCAATCTTCTTAAATAAAATTCTAAGAACACAAACTATAAAAATTGATAGGTTGAATTTCATCAAAATTAAAAACTGGAGCTGGAGATGGTAGTGCACCCCTTTAATCTCGGCACTTAGGAGGCAGGGACAGGCAGTGAGCTTGAGGCTAACTTGACCTACAGAGGCCAGCCAAAGCTGATACACAGGGAAAACCTGTCTTGAAAAAAAAAAAAAAATTAAAAAACTGGGCTGGTGCAATGGCTCTGAGAGTCAAGACACTTCACATCAAACCTGGTGAGCCAGCATCTGGGTTTGGTTCCCAGGACACACTTGGTGGAAGTAGACAACCACCTCTGACTTCCATGTTCAGGGTTTAACACAAGCATCCATCACCCCATCTACCCTCTGCCCTGAAAGTAAATAAATGTAAACATTCTAAAATTATCCAGATGACCTTTCCTCACCTCCCTGGGTACCAGACATGCACTCCAGCACAAACATATGTGTTAAAAATGCATAAAAAGGGCTGGGCATGGTGACACATGCCTTTGATCCCTGCCCTCAGAAGGCATAGGCAGGCAGGTCTCTGTAAATTCAAAGCCAGCCTGATCTACATAGTGAGTTCCAAGATAGCTGGGGCTGTGTAAAGAGAATCTGCCTCAAAACAAAACAAATAACGAAAAATATTTTAAAATTTTTAAGATTTAAAAACTGTTATGGCTGTCTGGAATTGATCTCTCTCTCTCTCTTCCCTGCTGAGCAATCTCTCCAGCCCCTAAAGACAGTCTTTATAAGATTAAGGAAGTTTCTTTCCATTTCTGGTTTGGCAGAGACGTTTTAGAATTACTCACTCATTTAATCCAATCAGCACTGGTTTGTATGTAGCTGCTGCTTCCTCTGCCTTCATTGAGATAACCAGCTGAGTCTTCTCCATTTGAAGTCTGTCCTGATCAATTACACAGACTGATTTTTGAACACTAACCAAACTTTACATTTCTAGACTGGAATATAACTTGGTGGTCACTCCTCTTATTCTTTTATAGCTGGCAAATTCTGTTCCATAAGCTTGTTTAGGGATTTTACAGCTGTGTTCATAAACCAGACTGGCCATTAATTCTTCTTGCTGATCTTCTGACTTGTTTAGGGCCAGTGTTAACTCCATAAGGGGAACTAAGGATAATTTCTGTTCCTTGGGTGGAAATGCCTCAACTTACAGAAAAAGTGCGATCATGAGATAGATATCTTCTCCTTGAGTGTTCAACATTTACTCAAAGGTAAAGCCATCTCAATTTGTAGTTTTCTTCCTGGGAAGACTTTTTATTTTAAAAATGGGTTTCACGCAGCTAAGCTGGCTTAAAATGTGCTGTGCAGCCAATGATGAGCATGAGCTTCTGATCTGTTGGCCTCCAGGGCCAGATGCTGGGGATCAAACCTGTGGCCCCTTACATGCTAAGCAAGCATTCTACCAATTTAGATCTCTCCAGCACTTTTACTCCCTCCCTCCCTCCTCTCTCTCTCTCTTTCTTTTCTTTCTGAGACAAACTCTTATGTAGTTCAGGCTGGGCTCAAACTTGCTATGTAACTAAGATTGGCCTTGAATAGTAAAAAGATGTGATTATTTAGTGTATTTGCACACATTTACCGCAGTGCACATGTCAGAACATGCATATGGAGGGCAGACAACACCTGTTCTCTCTTTCCACCATGTGGGTCTCAGAGATCAAATCCACTGAGACATCTTGCAGGCTCTGACCTTGAGTCTTTGACCCTCCAGGGTTCATCTTCCATGATCCCACATGCTGGGGTTGCCTGTGTACTACTGTACAGAGTCATAATTTGTTGTTTGAACCTACAGGATTTATAGGATATTGTGGTTTTCTATGTCTTCAGTGAGTCATTTGATAATTTATTATTTCTAGGAATTTTCCGTTTCATCTAAGCCTTTCATAGTTGTTGGCATTAAGTTACTCATAATATCCTCTTGAAATCTTGGCTTTATTTTTACTTGCACTGTGTGTGGGGTGTGTGTGTTTGCGTGTGCATGCATTTATGAGAGCACATGCATGTGGAGGCCAGAGGTGGACACTGGGTGTCTTCGTCTTATCTTCTGAGCCAGCATTGTCTGCTGGTCCAGCCATCAGGTGGGTGCTGGTCCTCTGAGCTCGGTGCTTACCCAGCAGGCTTTACCCACAGCGCTGTCTCCCCAGGCCCACTCCTAGTATCATCAGACGGACGTATGTGGGAGCTCTTGGAATAACCCTTTCGTTATTCCTCATAGTAATTTGTTTTTAATTATTAATAGACTCATCAGAGTTTTATTAATCTAGTCTTCCTGAGTGTTGAAATTCTGTAGTCCAGCAGTTTTTTGTTTTGTTTTCTTGAAACAAAGTCTCACTCTGTAGCCCAGGTAAGTCTCCAATTCATGACAATTCTCCTGCCTTGGTCTCCCAGGCTGAGACTGTAGTTATGGGTCATCACATCCAGTATAAAAGCACATTGTGTTTAGTATGCTTAAGTTTTTCTCTATTGCATGCTTGGCTTTTATTTAATTAATTATTTTTTCTCTCTTCTACAGCCAGACATGTCGCTCGTGCCTGTATTCACAGCACTTGGGAGGTGGAATCAGAGAGATCACGAGTTCAGAGTCATGCTTGACCATGTAGCAAGTTTGAGAGTAGCCTGAGCTACAGCAGACCCCGTCCAGCAGGAACTAGAGGGCTTGTGTCTAGTGCACAAAGCCCAGGGTTTGATCTCCAGCACTGCATAAACTGGATGTGGTGGTGCATATCTCCAGACCTAGCACTCTCCCTGTAGAGTAAGGAGAATTGGAAATTCAACATTCTCGAATATTTAGCAGGTTCAAAGCCAGCCTGAGCTATGTGAGCTATGTGAGACTCTGTTTCAAATCAACAGCAACAACAAAACCCATTCATCTCACATTTGTGATTTCATTATTTTAGTTTATTTGAATAAAACTCTTTTTAGTTTGTCACTTTTCAGCAATGTTAAATATGCTTGTAATGCTGCAGATTATTCTTTCAATTTTACCTTAGCTCTATTACAGATGTCTATTTATTTATTTACTTATTTATGGGGCAGATGTTGAGGAATAATCTTATAAAATATTATTCTTTGTGAATCCCAGGCTGGCCTTCAAGTTGCAGCAGCTCCCCAGCCTCAGCTTCGAGAGTGCTAGTATTGTATGTGTATGAAACTACACCTATACACATGACTCATGCTAGCCTGGGCCACGTGAGTCATGATCTTATGTAGCCCAGGCTTGCATGAAACTCATTATGTATCAGAGGATGACCTTGAACTCCTGATCTTCTTGCCTTCCTGGGACTGTAGCTGCACACCACTTTACTTGGCTTTACGTCAATGTTTTTATAACACTTTGATGAGCAGAACATGATGCCTTAGTTTTCAATGTTAAGGACCAAATTCAGGACCAGTGCTATACCACCGAGCTAACACTCCAGTTTTTAATTTTACTATAGCTTAATTTGTGTATTATTTTTCTGAAGATTCCAAATAAGGGTCCCTGACACAGTATCCCAGCACTCTTAACCTATTCTAAACACACACACACACACACACACACACACACACACACACGTTTAATTCAATGTACATCTCTTCTGTTTTTGTTGTTTCAGTGGTGCTAGGATTCAGTCCAGGGCCTCATGCTTATGTGTACTAGGCAAACACTCTTCCACTGAGCCCCACAGCCAGACCTTCTATAGTATTTCCCAAAAACTTTACCTTTGGGGAGGAGTTTGATTTTGGTTTTTTAAGACAAGATTTCTCCGCATAGCTTTGGCTGTCCTGGAACTTGCTCTGTAGACCAAGTTGGCCTGGAACTCAGAGATCTGCTTGCCTCTGCCTCCAGAGTGCTGGGACCAAAGGCATATGCCGAGACCACTGAGCTCAAAAACTTTGCTTTTGAGTGTGCCTATCCCAACAAGAATTGTTTTTCAACATAATCATTCACAATGTTGCTAAAGCTGTGGGAAAAAATTGGAGACGTACTTGAAGCTGTGTGTGTGTTGTTTTTGAATGTGCACATGTGGGATTTTGAGAGCTTGGGGATACATGCGTGCAGAGGCCAGAGCAGGATACTGGGTATCTTCTGTCACTCTCCTCCCATTTCTCTTGGGAGAGAGCCTCTTTCTGAATCTGGAGTTCTTTTTCTCAGCTAGGCTGGCAGCCAGCAAACCCCACCAGTCCTATTATTATTGATTCCACCCTGACACCCCAACCCCAGCTCTGTGGTCACAGGCACACAGGGCCATGCAGAGTTCCATGTATGGCTTTTACATGGGCTCGAGGGGCCCAAGCTCAGGTCCTCATGGTTATGTTGCAAGCTCTAATCACTGAGCCACTTCACCAGCCCTTGAAGAATCTTGCCAGTGTTGATGTCTCCCCTTTGACCTGATCACTCACTTCTAGGAATCAATCTTAAGAAAATGATTCTCAGGAAATAATGAGTCACTTCTAAGAAACAATGGAAAGGACAGTCATTAAAGCATAATATATAATAATAAAAAATGTAGGTGAGTTAGATATACGGTAAATCAAGACATTCTGTTTAATGAAATACCCCATAACCATCAGGAAATCACTGCACCATCCCAACTTGTGCATATAAAACTCAGCTATTATTTTAATTCACTGTGCAAGGAAATAGGTAAATGTCATAACTTTAAAATCTTATGAAATATATTGGGAGGTTATGGCACATGCAGGATTGACAAAATGATGTGGGGGGAAAAAAATCTAGGTTTCATGCTTTTCATTTTCAGAACAGACTCAAAGTTACAACAGCAGGCCTGTGAGCCCCTGGCATGAGGCTTAGACAGACAGAACAATGAGGTAAAGTCGAGACTGCAGAAGGGATGCCTCACCAGTTTCTTAACAGTGTTAGTTTTCTAGATGAACAGAACTGAAGGGATGCATAACAGGAGGATGTAGAGTTGTTGCTTACAACCTTTGGGGAGAGTGCAGAGGGAGACGGAGGGGGACAATGTTTACCTTTCCTCCTATTGTCCTGCAGTGGTTTGAATGAGAAAGGTCCCTGCAGGTTCATACATTTGCAAACAATTGGCTTTCAGTCCATGTGGAAGGCTGAAGAAGATGGATTCTGATGCTGAAGGACAGCAAAGATCACACTTGCCAGCCAAGAGCACATTGCTTTTGCCTCAGACCTCTGTTTAGTTGGGGTGCTGCCAGCTGAAGCTGCCTACTCTTAGTTGGGTCTTCCCCTCCCCTTCAATTAGTATTTCCAGGAGGTCCCCTCACAGACCCACCCAGAGATGTGTCTCTTAGTTGATTCCAGATCCAATTGAGATGACAATCAAGATAAACCCTAATAGATTTGATTCCATTGCTCCTATGCTCTGACTCTTTTTTGGGGGGAACAAGAAGTATAAAATCTGTTGTTTTATTTTGTAGGAGCCCCAGTTAGGATACTTTGAACTTTTAAAGCTTTCAAATTTGTGTTGCATATGCACTTGCCATATACACAAAAATACGCATGCTTTCTAACCATTGTAGTGGTTAAAAAGAAATTGCCATCGTAGGCTCAAAGGCAGTGGCACTAGTAGGAGTTGTAGCCTCGTTGGAGTGGGTGTGGCCTTGTTGGAGAAAGAACATCACTGGGGGTGAGCTTTGAGGCTCAGAAGCTCAAAACCAGACTTACCTAGTGACCTACAGTCTTTTTTCCCCTGCTAGCTGCAGATCAAGATGTAGTTCTTGGCTCCTTCTCCAGCACCATGTCTGCCTGCTGCCATGCTTCTCAAATTGATGATTATGGACTAAACCTCTGAACTGTAAGCCAGTTCCAATTAAATGTTTTCCTCTATAAAACTTGCCATGATCGTGGGGTCTCTTCACAGCAATAGAAACCCTAACAAGACACACACACACACACACACACACACACACACACACACACAGAATCAAAACCAAACAAGAAGAAAGAAAGTTGGAGCTGGAGAGGAAGCGGCACTGGCCGCTCTTCCAGAGAAGACCTGGACTCCCAGCACCCACATGGCAGCTCACAACTACCAGAGGATCTGACACCTCCTTCTGGCTTCTGGGTGCACATGAAAAACACATGGTGCAAGACACACATGTAGGCAAAACACTCATACACTTAAAATAATTTTAAAACTAGAAATGAAGGTAGAAGACATCGAGAAAATGCTTAGAAAGTGTATGCGTGGTAAGAGAGTCATATCTCAGGCTGTAGTGGATGCTCATGTTCATCTTCCCAGCACTTGGGAGGCTAAGGCAGGAGGATGGCCTCAAGTTTGAGACCAGCTTGAACTACAGAAGATGCTGACATTCTCTAAAGATGATACAAAAATAGCTTATGAGGTTTTGGAATATAGGTTAGTGGTAGTGTTCTCAGTCAGAAATATGGGAGGTCTGGATTCAACTCCCAGCATACATTGATAGTAAACTCACAAATATCATTAATCATCAGGAAAACACAAACCATAATGAAATATGACTTCACACACTATTGTGCTCTATTCAAAAGGACAGACAGTAACAAGTGTTAGCAAGGATGTTGAGAAACTAGAACTCTCATTCATGGTTGTGGGACTGGAAAGTGATCCAGCAGCATTGGAAGCAATTAACAGAGGTTAACCACAAACAGTTAACCCTGAGTTCCTGTATGATCCTGCAGTTTTACTCACAGGCACATGATAAAGGGAAGTGAGAGCATGTCCACCCAGTTCACCCAGGAGTGTTCACAGCAGCAGCACTGATAACATCCAAAATGTCTAAAAGTTCTAAATGTTCATGGCCTGATAAAAAAAAAAAAATGTGGTATATCTATGTAACAGAATATAAATATTATTTGGCCATGAAAAGGAATGAATATTTTTTTTCCTTTTCAAAACAGTTTTCTTTCTTGCGGGGGGAGAGTTTATTTCTCTCACAGTTCCATATTACAGTTCATCTTCAAAAGCAGTGATGGCAGGGACTCACACAGGGCAGGATCCTGGAAGCAGGAGCTGATGCAGAGGCCCCAGAGGGGTGCTGCTTACTGGCTTACTTTACATGGCTTTTACAGAACCTAGGACCACCAGCCCACCAGCCCAGGGATGGCCTCACCTACATGAGCTGGGCCTCCAACATCAACCTAATTAAGAACATGTTCTACAGGCTCCAAAACAGCCCAGAATTGTGGAGGCGTTTTCTCAATGGAGGCTCCCTTCTCTCAGATGATTCTAGCTTGTGTCAAGCAGACATAATACCATCCAGCACACTTACTGTTTGCTTGTCTTTTTACCCTGTAAGCACAAGTCTTCTTATTGTTGTCATTGTCACCCTTATCATCTTCATCAATCAATCATCGTTATCTGATCTGATCATACTCAGTTCAAAGATAGCATTTTTTTTTTTAGTTTCTTCAGTAGTTACTATAATTCTGTGACTGGCTATGAATTCTGCCAAATGAGTAGAAGAGAAAGTACTTTATAAACCGTCTGGAAAAGGATGTTAGGAGATTTGATTTCTTTTGTGTTCCTCTTTCTTGCTACCTGGTATGTGGTTGTTTGTATGGTGCACAGGTTAAGGTACCCTGAGGCTGAAGGAAAGATAGTCACTGAAGTTGTTGATCCCAGGAATCAACAGTTCTGTTTGATTGAAGATTTCCTTATATGGCTTGGGTAGAGTTCTTATATGCAACTCCACCCAACTTTATAAGAACAAACTCCTATCCCTCCCCCTTTTTTTGAGACAGGGTTTTCTAAAACTCATTATGTAGGCCAGGCAGGCCTTGAACTCACAGAGATCCTCTTTTCTCAGTCTCCCAGTGCTAGGTCTAGAGGAGCCAACATGCCTGGTGATGCAAGTCCCTATTTTCACGGTTCTCTTTAACCTCAGTGCATGACCAAATACTTTCTGTTAGCTGGTTCTGGGAGTGCAATTTCTTTATATTATATAAATATATATTTATATAACATAAAGAAATATCTATTTATTTATTATTTGGTGATTTTACATCATGTACCCCATCAAACTCAGTTATCAGTCCTCTCAGATTCATACCCACACTTATGATCTCCCCATTTACAAAAAAACGCCCATTCATGCTGCTCATTTACTTACTGGAGCATAATTAAACTCCCTCTGGCCAGACCCTTAAAGAAAACAAGTCTTTCTTCACTCATACCCCTGTCAGAGACCATCAATGCAGAAGTGAGGCACTGTGTCATTTAGCTATGTTCTAGCCTTGAGTTCTTGTTATACAATGACATCTTTTTTTTTTTTTTTTTTTTCTTTAAGTCCTCAGGAGGATAGTCTCCAAATCCATCCATTTGCCTTCAAATTTTAGGGTATCATTTTTTCTTACTGCTGAGTAGTACTTCATTGTGTAGATGTACCACAGTTTGTTAATCCATTCTTCAGTTGAGGGGCGTCTTGGTTGTTTCCAGGTTCTTGCTTTTACGAATAATGCTGCTATGAACGTAGTTGAGCTAATGCTTTTGGGGTGCGAATGTACATCTTTAGGGTATACACCCAGAAGTGGTATTGCTGGATCCTTGGAGAGATTTACTCCCAGTTTTCTGAGATACTGCCATACTGCATTCCAGAGTGGCTGAACAAGCTTATACTTCCACCAACAATGGAGGAGTGTTCCCCTTGCTCTGCACCCTCTCCAGCATAGGCTGTCCTCTGTGTCTTTGATCTTAGCCAATCTAACAGGTGTCAGGGGGTATCTCAAAGTTGTTCAAAACAGTTTTCTGAAGTAGTGTCTTGCTATGTAGCCCAGGCTGCCACGCTGACAAACGTACACACATATAAATAATTTTTGAAAATTTTACTTCATTTTGTTTTGTTTTGGAAATAAGGTTTCTTTGTGTAGCCTTGATTGTCCTGGAACTTACTTTGTAGACTAGGCTGACCTTAAACTCAGAGATTGTTTTTCTCTGCCTCCCAAGTGCTAGGATTAAGGGCACTACCACCACTGTCCAGCCCATATTTTTTTTATTTTTTTAAATATTTATTTTGGTTCTGGAGAGATGGCTCAGTAGTTGAGAATACTTGTTGATTTTCCAGAGGACTTGGGTTCAGTTCCCGTCACCCACGTGGTGGCTCACAATCACCTGTAACTCCAGTTGCAGACGATCCACAGTCCTAGTTATTGATGGTTGTGAGCCGTGTATCCAGCACTCTAAGCTCTTATTTTAAAAAGCAACTATACCAGGTGAGTTGGTCCATGACTTTAGTCCTAGCACTAGGGCAGAGACAAGAGTATCCTTACAAGTCTCAGGTCAGCCTAGTCTACAGTGAGTTTGAGGCCAGCCAGAGCAACATCATGATATTCTGTCTCATGAAACCAGAAACCACAACAAGGCAATTGAGTCAGGTCTCTTGTGACCTCAGTCAAAACTACACTGGGCTGATGGGAAGTGGCAGACAGACAACCAAGTGGTTGCATTGGCCACAAAGGCAGATGGGTACGGACAGAAGTAGGGTTGTTTATTCTGCCATAATAGACACTGCGGCCGACATTCTGCACCTGGTCTCACTGACCAGACAGGCTAGGCCAGTTACCTGCCACTGTAGCCACCTGAAAAAAATCACATCCAGCCTGCCTTTGGACATCTTTCATCTGATGTCCACCCCCACTGACCACTTCCTTCTCATTGCAAGGTAGCCTGGCCAGAATGAAGTATATGGGTTCCAAGGGGATCCATCAGGACCGTAGCCCATTTGTTTCATGTCCCTTACTTTCCTGTGGTTGCTATGACAAAATACCTAGTAAAAGCAAGCTAAGGAAGGAAGGGTTTACTCCAGCAGTTCATGGGTTGAGGTGCTGTGGTTCATGATGGAGGATGATAGTTCAAGGCAGCATCCATAGTTAGAAGGCAGAGAGAGATGCAGAGATGCATTTCCAATGCCTCCTTCCCTTTCTCCACTCTATTGAGCCCCATAGAGTGCTGCCCACCTTCAAGGAAGGAGGCTGTGAAGTTATTGTTCTACTGTCAGGACCAAGCAACACAACTAAGGCACCTTACACAAGGAAGTATTTGGGGCTGGAGGGATGGCTCAGCGGTTAAGAGCACTGGCTGCTTCCAGTCTTCCAGAGGACCTGGGTTCAACTCCCAGCACCCATATGGCAGCTCACAACTGTCTGTAACTCCAGTACCAGGGTATCTAGCATCTTCAGGTAGACCTATATGTAGGCAAAACACCAATGCACATAAAATAAAAAAGAATAAAATAAGATTTTAAAAAAGAAAGCATTTACTTTGGCAGCTCACAGTTCTAGGGGGTGAGAGCCCATGACCTTTGTGGTAGGGAGTATGGCAGCAGGCAGGTAAGCATGGTGCAGGAGCAGTAGCTGAGGGCTTACATCTGCTTCACAAGCATGAGGCAGACAGGAGGCCTAATGGGAATGGTATTGGCTTTTGAAACCTCAAAGCTCACTCCCAGTGACTCACCTCTTCCAACAAGGCCACACCTCCTAATCCTTCCCAAACACTTTTACCAACTGCAGTTTGTGGGGGAGACAAACATTCAAATGTATGAGCCTCTGGGGGCCATTCTCTTCAAACCACCTCAGTAGGGCTTTTCTCATCATGTTAACCTTTTTGGAAACTTCTAGATATACCCAGGGGTAGATCTCTTAGGTGAAGACTAACCACTGCCACCAGCCCCATATATACATGCTAATTCACGACCTGCTGAAGTGTCCAATTTGCAGCCCCTGGATTAGTGCTCTGGGAATTGTTGGGAGCCCCAGGGGATGCTGCAGGAAGACTCAAGTCTGCCCCCAGCAGAGGTGCAGGTTCCACCAGTGTCACTCAATCTCATCAAAGGGATCCCTGGGCAGTGGGACCCAGGCTGCCTTACTGAAGTGGTGAAGAAAACCATTACCAGAGGTCAGCTTTGGCCCATGCTTCTTATGGATTTAGATGTGTAGCCTTGTAGGGCCTAGCTTAAGCTATGTGTTGGTAGAAACAACTCTGATTTCAGCCTCAAGCCACAGCCCCTGTTGAGGTGATGTGGTCCATGATAATACACAACCTCTAATTAGTATGTACTCTGTACAGCCCACCAGTTCTCTGACAACCAGGGCACTGAGAAGCTCGAATGCTGAACTGGGGACTGGGAAGGACACTGACTGTGTCTAGCATCTAGAACTTTTCTCTTTTTTGAGTTTGTCAGACTCCTTTTTCAGACAGGGACTCATGTAGCACACGTTGGCTTCAAATTCTCTGTTGTGGAAACTGGCTTTCAACTCCTGATTCTCCTTCCCATGTGCTGGAATCCTAGTCATCTCTCACCATATGCATCCATCAGCCTGAGCCATCAGCTTTGCAGTCTGATCTAGCTTGGAGGAGGCAGCCACTGAACTCGGCTTTCTAGGTGCCTGCATATACCCACCCACTCCTCCATCGAGGCCAGAGCCGCAAATCAGAAGTGTTTACAAACTGGGGCTCAAAGCAGTTTCAGAGGACTGGAATGGAAGCAGGCTCTTCTAGTTTGCTTTTCTGTTGCTGTGATAAAACAGTGACCAAGAGCTGGAGAGATGGCTCAGCGGTTAAGAGCACCGTCTGCTCTTCCAGAGGACCCGGGTTCGATTCCCAGCACCCACATGGCAGCTAACAACTGTCTGTAGTTCCAGTTCCAGGCAAAACACCAAGGCAAATAAATAAATAAATAAAGAAAGAAAGAAAGAAAGAAAGAAAGAAAGTTAAAAAAAAAAAAACAGTAACCAAAAGAAACTTGCAGAGGAAAGGGTCTATTTTACCTGACACTTTACAGTCAAGGAAACCAAGGCAAGAACAGAAGCAGAGACCAGGGAGGACTGTTGCTCTTCAGCTTGCTTCCCACCCAGCTTGCTCAGCTACTTTTCTTATACAGCACAGGCCCCCTTGTCAAGCGATGACTCTGCCCACAGCGGGCTGGGATGCTCCACAGACATGTCCACAGGCCACTGATGGAGGCAGTTCCTCAGCTCAGTTCCCTTTTCCCACATAAATCTAGGTTGTGTTAAGGGGACAAGAGCCAACCAGCATAGGGCCCTCTACACTCAGTTCTTTCCTGGAGAACAAAGATGTTATTTAATGACCAAAATGAAGACTCTGAGAAATTCCATAATGATGATCTGTTGGCTTGGGTCATCTGTTTTGCTTTAATTTAATTAATTTATTTATTTTAAGACATTCTCACTGTGTATCCCTGGCTGGTCTAGAACTCTCTATGTAGTTAAGGCTGTGCTTGATCTCACAGAGATCCATCTGCCTCTGCCTCCCATGCCAGTCCCTGACTACTTCTGTTTTCTGAGATAGAATCAATGGCCGGTGCCAGCCTCAAACTCCGTACATAGCTGGATGACTTTGAACTTCTGACCCCCAGACTGTACCTCCCCGATGCTAAGATTGCTGGCGTGTGTCACTATGCCCAGTTTATGCAGTGCTAGGACTGAATCTGGATTCTCCCACATCCTACAACTGAGGTACACCTGCAGCTCCCGGTCTGTAGAACTGTTTCCCAAGCACATTTGACTTAGGATGCCCTGACAACTATCCCCACTTAAAGTCCTGCACCTAGCAACGGGGCCCTGGGTCACCTCTCCTCTCCTCCACATGGGGTGGGGTGGGGTGGGGTGGTAGTGGACACACAAGCACCCCTCTCCTCCTTTGAGGTACAGTCCTCTGCAAACCTTCACCTGCTGGGGACCCCTCCTCTCCTCACACAGTAGCTTGAGTCACCCGGAAGCTTGCCTTTCCCTCAGCCTCCCTCTCAGGGCTTTCTTGGCCTCCTGATTTGCTTCTCTGAGGTCATGGGCACCGCAGACCACATTTGGCAAGAGTCTATTGGGGGCGGGACTGTTTCTTGAAGGGATTTTTGAGAACCTGAAACCCATTGGTCAGCTTCTCTACCTAGGACTGGGCCTCTGACTGAGGGACTGAGGTG